>PVKZ01000450.1:600000-825957 GCA_004027375.1 Macroglossus sobrinus | reverse complement strand
AAAAAAAAAACTTTAATTTTTAAATTATAGTTGACATATAATAGTATCTGAGTTTCAGGTGTACAACATAGTGGTTAGACATTTATATAACTTATGATGTGATTATTCCCATAAATCTAGTACCATCTGATACATACATAGTTATTACAGTGTCTTGACTATATTCCCTATACTGTACTTTATATTCCTGTGCTTATGATTTACTTTTGAATAATCAATTATTTCCATAATTTCTCTTAAAAGTATATTATTATATTCTACCTCACATATACATGAAATTGAATACTATATTATACTCAATTTAAAAGTAAGGAGATTTAGATGGCGAACACACAATGCAATATACAGATGATGTGTAATAGAATTGTATGCTTGAAACCTATGTAATTTTATGAACCAATGTCACCACAATAAGTTTAATAAAAAACATATATTTTCTCAATTAATTCATATAGCAACATTTTAAAATAAGTAATGTTTACCTCATTTTATAAATCAGTAAACTTTTCCTAAGGTGACACACAACTGGTTAGAATCAGAATCAGTATTTTAACAGAGGTCTGTCTGGTTCCATGCTTTTAACCTAGAGTATAGGATGACAAGTAAATGAGAGAATAAATATATAATGCCTCTGGCCCAGTGCTTGACAAATGGTGTTCAATAAAAAATGAGTTACAGGTGACAGAAGTGGCCTCAGTAGATCTGTGCTTGGCATTCAGGTTGAGAGGTGGTTGGGTGGACAGGGGAGAGGAGGCTGACCAGCTTTCTGCTGTATAGGGCTTCTGACCTGTTGGCACACTTGCTAATTTCCCATGTTAGGTCTAACCTAAGTGTCCACATGACAGATGCTCTCATGTCTGAGCTCAAGGTCAGCCCTCAAGAGTTCAGGCTGTCACCTTCTATCATGCTGTCTTTTGAATATGCTCAGCAAGTAGCAGGAGTCCGGAGGCAAGCCTGCTTTGGCTTCTTCCCCTTACATTGTGTGTCATTAGCGGCCAAACAGCTCTTTGTTCAAAATGAAATTCACAAAACTGGCAGATTCATCTGCTAATGTCGGATAGCATCTGAGCCAATTATAGGAAACCTCCAAAAGGCAAGTAGGGTCACTTTTTACAAAATAGGATGAAGAAAAGGAAAATAGTCTTGTCATTAAAAAGGACAAATACATATTTCTCTCAGCAGGCTCACCCCAGGAAAATAGAGATTTATATTAGTACATAGTTTCATTATGATTGCTTTGAATAATTTCAAATCAAAGCATCACTCCCCCACACAGCCAACCTATCATTAACCGTTTTGACTGAGTGAGCAGTGTTTCCATTGTAAGTGATATCATTATAATGACAGAAAATTTAGGTGTAAAGTACAAAGTTTTTACACTCTTTCAAGATAGCAAATAATCACATTCATTGTTTAACATTACCTGGAAAGGAGACTAGTTGTTTGAATTTGAATTCAGACCTGGAGAATTCTGAGATGCACCTAATATGTATTCAAGTCTCATGCAAGAGATGTGCAAATTTACTTGGGTTTGAGGAAAACTTACTGCAGAAGTTTAGGAGCACAGCCCTAACACTATTTCAAACAGTGAGCGTTTACGCCAAATGAGAGTTTAAAGTCCACATAAGACCACTCTCTCTCCTAATACCAATTCCAAACCTGAGGGCAGAAGGGCCCCCTAAAACTACCCTCAAGTTCAGTAATTTGCTAGGACTCACAGAACTCACTCAATACTATTATGCTCGTGGTTATAGTTATTTCAGGGAAAGGATGCTGATGAAATTCAAGATAAGAAGCATATAGGGCAGATCCCAGGAGAAGTACTAGGTCCAGAGCTTCCATTGTCCCCTCCCTGTGGAATCAGTATGTTTTGGTTTCCAATGTGTGACAATATGGACAAAATATTGCCAACCAGAGAAACTTGCTAGAATCTCTGTGTTCAGGGTTTTCATTGGGGCTCCATTGCCTACTTGCCTGATCTCAGTCTCCAGTCTCTGGGTATGACCAAAAGTCCCCACTCTGAAAAGCACTGTTGGTCTTTCTGGCATGGCCAGTCCCTCCCCTAAATCATATTGTTAGCTTAAAACAAATCTCAGACCTCTTTTGGGGCCAGATTAAATTCTTTATTACACAGCTACATTATATAGGAGGTTTGACATGAGAAAAGACCAGCTATGATAAAAATCAAGATAATATTAACAAAAGCTACCTGCCAGACACCATGTCAGGCATTATACAGATATCTCATTTAATCTTCACAAACACTCTGGGAGGCAGATCTACTAGTAGTTCCAACATATAGATGAAGAAAACTAAGATTTATAGAGACTAAGATGTATAGCAGCATCATACACCAAGTATGTGGAAGAACCTGGGTTAGAGCCCACTGCTGAGTGGCTCCCTCCCCATGTTGCTCTGCCAAAGGGAAGGCATGGCTGCCATATACATAACTCCAAAAGACACCATTATTGTTATCTTCTCTGAGAAGTTTGCCTCAGAGAGCTGGGAAATTCAACAGCCCTGAAGCAAAGGGCCAGCCTAGCAGACTCACTACCTAATACAAAAGCAAGGAATTCTTGGAGAGACTTTTCAGAGCAAGAGTCTGCACATATAGATAATTTCAAAAGATACAACAAAGTTAAAATGGTTCCTAAGGGATGATTACTCAACAAAAGGCATAAAGTGGACAGGAGTTTGAGGGTGGAAGATGTGCTCAATTTCAATAAGTTAAATCTTAGTTGTTAGATGATATATATTGAAGAAATGTGTCTAGCACACCTAGAAATATGGGAAAGAAGTGTTGGTTTGTGTTTGATCATACAAGTTAACATTTTTAAGATTTTCAGATTCTTCTTTTAGTTATTGATAGCGACAACATTTAGCCATTCTACCAGGTTTATTCTTTTATAGGCTGTTCTTCCAAGAATATAAGATGGATGCTCTGAACCGTATACTTAGTTTTGAAATTCTGGATGGGATTTGTTTATGGGCATTGTTTAGATCTCATGCACTATTTTTATTAAGAGGTAAAGCAACACATATGTAAAGGTATTAGTCAATAGAGTTTAGTAATTGGTATGCAGTTTTCATATGGGTTTATGGATATCCTGAAAAATTCTTTATTTGTTTATTTGCCTATTTAACTGCCTGTATGATAAAATTAGGCAAATTTACTATAAATTTTTATATTATATGGAGAATAGAATGTTACCATTTGTATTTTCTCTCGTAAGACATATCATAACCATAGGAAGTTTGGGTATTTTGGAAAAGCATATAATATTAATGTGCCATATAAAACCATATATCTTAGCTTCATAAAAGATGACAGCTTAAAAAGTCTAGAAAGAAAAAGTTTCTAATATTTAAGTGATTGGGTTCATGTTAATATGGTAAAATACATTGAAATATACATGTTGAGATGTTGAGACTTTCATTTTCATATTTTATTTGCAATGTGTAAATGTTCTTGTCTCAAGAAATAATAGATTAAGTTCATAACTAGAGCTAGAATATTGTTAATTATCAATGCCAAAAATGTAACTTTGAAAGAAATAAAATTAACTTACTTTTAAGAAACCTATCCTGTATCAATCGTATCTACACATTTATAGTTTTTTGTCCCATATTCAGCTCAAAGTAACAGCTACCAGAAAACTATGTGAATATGATTTATTTTTTAGTTGCCTTTAGATGTTTTTCCAAAACTTACTAGGCATTTCTGGAAATCAGCCAGATAAATTGAGCAGATTTAAAAGGTGTTCTTCAGCTATCATACCTGAATAACGAGATCTCACATTGAGTAATTAATTTGTCTAAATCATTATGTTAGGCAGAGTTGAGGATATGTGAAAAAGAGAAGTAAATTCTGAGGGAGACTGGGAAGGAATGGCAAGAATTTGAGAAGGCTTCAGATGGCAGGTAACATCTAAACTGCGTCTTTCAGCATCATGGGAGACTGAGGAGATGTGAAAGGAACAAAATGGGAACTGAGGCAGTCTCTTCTCCTCTTGACTTTCTTTGAACCCCTCTGTGTTTTCTCTTTTATGTCTTGCCTGCCCGTCAAGTGCAGCTTGTGTGATTAGAGAAACATTGAAAATACTTCCTCAGAAGGCCCTACCTTAGAAAGGCCTAATAAGACTAGAGTCTCAGGGAACGATGCCAATTTTAGTTAGGGACTCAGAAAGAAGGGGTATGTTCACATGGCCTCCACTCCCGATCAAATGGTAAGATTCAGCAGATCCAGATAAGGGTCTGGACCAGGGGAAAGGTGTCAAGGACGAGGCCTCAGCCTGCCTCCAGTTTGAACAAATGTCATTTGTGGTACCAGTGTGATCCAGCACAACTCATCTGAGTAAGAGACAGAGTATGTGTGGCCAAAGCCCTAAAGAGTAATTAAGAAAGTTCATTTTTCTGGGCTTTCTCTCTGCAGTATCTGTCACACGTGACAAACCAGTGTGTGGTGAGGTTGGTCAAGGATTCTAGGATTCCAGGACCCTGCCAATTTCTGTCATGTCTGAGCACATACCTTGATTTAGATGTTAGCTTAAACACATCACTCATGCTAACTTCAATCTATAATATTCTATAGGATAGTTGTTAAATTCCCCATTTTATAGCAGAAGGATCGAGGTTCAGAGCCATTAACCGAGTTATTCAGTGCCACATAGCAGAGGGTAGTCTATGGTCAACCCTAGGTCTATTTGCTGTCAAGGCAAAACATTAAACTGCCTTTCATGGTATTTCTAATCTCATTATCTGGCTCCAATACTAAAAATAAATGAAAGAAAATAAAACAAAGTTTAATCTTCATCATTTATCTTTTCTTTTATTTTATTCTTATACTCAAACTTGTCTTATGAAGTGCAGTTGGTTCCAATCCTTTTTGTGAACAATTGACATTTTCATTTTCTAATTAGTACATTTATTCTGTTCACTTTTCTGACTAAAGAGAATTGTTTTGAACTCTACATTCTAGTTCTAAATTTCAGCTTTTAAAGGTGACTAACTAAAACCTCTATCACAAACAATTCTTTTTTTTCAAATTCACTAATCAATACTTAAACATTTCCCTTTGGGTTCTGGTAAAGAAAGATGGCAATATGGCTTCAAATTGTGAGCCAAGGAAGTATCCATTCAAGCAAGGGTCTCCCTGCCTCCCACCCCTGTGCAAGGGCTTTGCTCTTGCTGCAGACTCTGTGCAGTGTGTGCTGTGTTCTTTTCTTGCATAAAAACACTAAGAAAGATCACACCACCCATGACAGCCATAATGAAAATGAGGTCCCAAGAATAATGCAGCTTATTGCTCCCTTAGCTGAATTCACCTCAGGTGCTGTCTGCAGTACTTTTATTCTCTGCTCAGACTACCACTGAGGGTGAATAAGAATACTACGAATCAAGGCTCTTCTATCTTCCAGTCACTGTCATGAATGTGGACCATGTTTCAGTGTTTGAAGAAAAATTGTCTCTTCTTTCATTCAACATTTATGAAGCACCACCTTTCTCACCCCACCCAATGTGTGGCCATTGTTATTATGCTTCAGGCTTTAGTGAGTAATTGGACATTTCTAAGCTATAAATTGATTTAAAGCCTATTTTACATTTAACAAGTTAAACTGTCTTGGACTTAGATCAGACAGGGAGAGATCAAATCTTTGATACTGAACTGATGGTGATGGGACACATACTAACCCCAGAGCCTCTTCAGGGGTGGACAGTCACCAGTGACTGGGCACTGGAAACTCCAGGGGGTGCCATGCACATCATCTTCAGTGCGATGGGCACCCCCCTGAAGTTGACAATGGGGCACCCTGCAGTTGAGTTTGGACAGGTAGGTTATGAAGGATCCTTTAATGAGAAATACATAACAACTAAGGACAATAACACAGTTACAAATCAGTGAGGCAAAATAATACAATACTAACGAGTATGAAGACTAGTGCCTGATTGTCATGAGTTCAAATTTTATTAATCATCCTGTTGATGCTTAGTAAAATTAGATAGGAATCACATGATCAAGAGTGTCAATAATTTCTCTCTTTTCTCAATTATTAAAGTAGTTATTGTTGCTGGAATGCTATTACTTCAAATTAGAAATTTTTATATTTTAATTATGTTTTACACATTTGTGAATATTTACATAGTTAAAAAGAGATGAAATAAGTTAAAATTATTACCAATTTTAGAGCTACACATGCACAAGGATGTTCTTTGCTGCACTGTTCCTAATAGAGAAAAATTAGAAACAACTTAGATGCCTATAATAATAATTGAGTTAGCTCTATGAGAAACAATAGGAGTACATTTCAAAAACAATATTAAGTATAAAGAACCCAGAAGGTTGACATGTACAGTATACACAATAAACTTTCATTTAAAGTTTAAAAACATGCCAAAGAAAGCTAAATACCATTTTGGATACATATATATGCCTCTGCATGAACATGAACCTAAAGGATACATATCAGCATCAAGATGATGACTTGAAGAAGGAAGGAAGGGCTTGGAATGTGGCCGTAGCAGAACTGGGGCTTCAGTTTCACCCATAACATTGTCTATTAAAAAAAAAAAAAGCATATCTGAAGCAAACATAGCAAATTGTTAACATTTATTAAATCAAGTTAGAGGTTACCTTATCATATTATTCTCTAATCCTTTTATCTATATTTGAACTTATTGATAATAAAAATAAGAATTAACAGAATCCATTCAGATCTTCTAGTTAATTTTTTAAAATAATTTTAAAGTGTTAACACACCACCAATTGTGCTGGTATTTCTTATGTATGCCCTATTTCAAGAGGTTTAGGGAGCACTTTGGCACACAGGCTGTAAAGGATGCATTTTCATTATTCTAGAAAGAATTTTAATGGCCTGCTGTACATCAGTGTTAATGAGAGCCATGTAGATAAATCCCTAAGCATTTCTTTTAAAGGTTGCATTTCTTGCTTAAACAAACAAACAAACAAACAAAATCACTCATCATCCTGAATAATTCTACTAAGCAAATGTTTTCGGGCGCTTCAGATGAAATAATATGGAAGCATTTATTTAAGGTGTTTTGCTTTGCAAACATTTTTGCAGAACAGCAAGGCAACTAATCATTCCTGTGAATCTATGTAATGAATTACACTTTGAATGTGTTATTGATTGGTAGAACAAATAACACCGTGACCCAGATTTTCAGTATTACATACTGACATGTGGCTGGGGTGCTCTGAGTTTGGCAATTCTCTGTTTATTATGTAAATTAACTAGGACAATGACCTGTGACTATAGAATTGCAGCTTTGTGGTTAAATATGCATCACCCTTTTTATATTCTTTGTATAGTGTAAAATGGTTACCATATTAATTTCACCAGATGTCTGCATTCTAATTAGAAAACAATTTTCATTGTCTGGAACATGAATGTTTATAGCAGATATATTTTAAGTATCTCAATTTGAATGCTATTTAGCAATGCTAAGGTTATTAAACATGAAATTTATCCATACATTATTATTTATCGGCTGCTCACTATGTACCATTGGGTATATAGTGATGAAGTGATGACCAAGATAATGCCACTCTCTTTAAATTGTTGACAATCTAATGAGTAATCGAGTTAAAAAAAATAGATCATTTTAATATAGCGAAATAAGTACTATATGTAGGATACGCAAAGGATGTGAAAGGAATATGTTACAGGGAAACACAACTCAGTCTAGGAAGATCAAGGTGAGAGATCAAGGAAGGCTTCCTGGACCTTCCTATGAAAGGTCATTTGAAACTAGAGAAATAGTCCAAGCAGAGGCATCAGCACCTGGAAAAGCCCAGAGACAAAATAAGCAAAAGCATACTTTGAGCCGAATGTATGGGTTGTTACTTTGGTATGAAGAGTCTATACTACTGTAGGGTTGTCCACTGTCTTTGGAATGCCTAGCTCAGGTCATGCTGAGGATAGCCATGGAATGTCAACCATCTGAAAAACCTAGATTTGATCCTCAGCCCAATGTTCAGGCCCCATCCAAAACCAATTAAATAAGAATCTCTGAGGGCTGGTCCCAAGCATAGAGATTTAAAAAAAAAAAAAAAATCTCTCAAGAAGATGTGCATTTTCAGTCAGGTTGAGAATCACTAATTTACAAGATTAATTCTGAGTGGTACATTGACTTATTAAATATGTAAGAAAGTAAGAAAGGCAGAAATGCTGTGCCTGGGCATTGCCAAAAATGAGAAGGCTGTAAAGAAATGACCTTGAGGATCATATCAACCAGCTATACATCTATGTGCAAAACAATAATAACCATAACTCATAGTCTAGAACTGGCTCTTGACATATTCTAATAGCACTTTACACTTTTTTCAGTTCAATTACTTATTTATTCTAAAACACTTAGGGAACCCTTACTATATGTCAGTATGCTAGGAGTTTTACCATGCAAAAACTACCAGTTTAGTAAAGAGACATTTTCTATAGTCACAATCACGTGACAGGATTATACAAAGCCAGGTAAAAATTGCCCAGTTGGGGAGTGGTACCAGGCAAAATATCAGGAAATACCTAACTTTTGAAGGATGAACAGGAGTTAACAATTCACTGAAACAGAAAGATCTTTATTGTGCTTAGAGTAAAGAATGACAAGTATGACTTCAAAATGAAACCAGAAAACGGTGTTAGCTACGAAAGGTCAAGAGACCTCTCTATCCTTGTTGCCAACCAGCCACAACCCACACTGGCATTCTCTATGTGGCTCTCTGGAAGGCTTCACAAGTCTCCATAAGGTTGAAAAGACCACCCATGTGATGGTCCTTGGAATAAGACAAAAGGCAGAAATCAGGAGCTCAAAGTTTTGAAAGTGACCCAGAGACAGGTGAGGATGTCGAATACGTTGAACTTCTTGACGACCCACTAAAGCACAGCTATAGTGCTGAAGGTGTGTGGCACAAGGTAGCCAGCCTCTGATCCCTGCCTCCTAGCAGTCACATCCTTATGAAGTTCTCTCCCTTGAACGTGGGCTTGACTTATTGACTCTCTTCTAAAGAATAGAATGGAGTACAAGTGTCACTTCTGATATTACGTTATAAGAGAGACTATGGCTTCTATCTTGAGTTTTCTTTCTCTCTTTCCCCATCTCAATCCCCTTAGACGGTTCTTCTGATGAAATTGCATCCATGGCTGACAACTTGGGTGCAACTTATTGACTGACCTTGAACCAGAGGTTCTCAGTTAAACTATATCCAGATTGTTGACCCACAAAGATGATGAGATAATAAATATTTGTTGATTTAAGCAATTATGTTTGGGGGTAATTTGTTATGCAATGGATGGTGAATACAATCATCATTCACTTAGAGTTTCTGCATATTCTATATCCTCTCTCAAGATCTCACAGGTTGGCTCCAGGGAGCAATTATTGTTAAAAATCACAAGAGTCCCGTGAGAAATAAGGTCTATTTCAGGCCTAAAATAAGTAAAAATAAGGATGAAGAGCTAAGAGATTCAAAATCTGCCTACTATCAGTTTAAGAGGCAAGGTGTGAAGATTACAGTTGTTGGCAGTATTAAGACCATGGTCTCATGATACTCTTCCATCTGAGAGTGATCCTGCTTCCTGCCTCTTTCCATCACCCACACAGCGGCAGAGTATAATATTCAAAGCATGTCATGTTCAAAACTGAATGAGCACTAAGGTGGCATATTGTATCTTACAGATCCATTTGTCCATTGGGCTACTCTCTCTTCATTTCTCTATTTTACCACAGTCCTGAAGTTTAGTATGATTTGGACTTTGTGTGTTTGTGCAGCCTTTATGGCCCTCTTTTCTTTTTATTTTAACATAATATAATTTTTTTTTCAAATGCTCCTGAGAAAATGTTTTGCATGGTGAGCTAAAAACCTGCCAAGTCTTATTCTGGCATAGAAACCAATTTGAAGAGTCATATCTACCGTGAAGACTATTAGCTAGGTAGAAACATGTCGACCTTTGACATATTGATTCATTTGTTTAATAAAACATTCTAGAAGGTATGGTAAAAAATATAATGCTATAAAATTTTAGAATCCTTCTAAATATACAGTTTATTATGTATTCAGAATCTAACCCATTTCTTCTCAACTTTGTAACACAGGAGAAGAAAACCTCCTGGCAATTTTACGGCGAAGATGGTGGAAGTATATGATCCTGGGACTCATAGACCTGGAAGCAAATTATTTGGTAGTAAAGGCCTACCAGTACACGACTCTGACCAGTATCCAGGTACTGATGGCTCTCTTTTCCTTCTTAGCTTCCTCAGTTTCCAGGTGTAGTTTACTTTCAGTTTAGTCACTTGGGAATCTGAATACTACTCTGTAAGTTTTGCAACAAGAGGGAAATTCTCTGTGTATAAATTACCTGGGCTTTCTGTCTTATTAATTTTTCCTACTTTAAGTGTAACTGGACATCTTTTTCCTGTTCATTCTTAACACACCACAATAACCATTGACAATGTGGGAAAATAATTTTTAGCTATGAATACTGCCAAATAATCTTTTATTAGTAGAATTATTAATAAGCATGAAAATAAACCGATTTTAATCACAACTTATACGTTTCAGAATATGTTCTTGGACTCTGGTTAAATAATCGAAGTGCTTAATAATCTTTTATTTTAGCTTTCTTTATTGTGGATATTTTGCAACCTGAAAGGACAGAATTTTTCCTAAAGAAACAAGATTTAAAATTCTAAAATGTGTTATGCATGAAGATACTCACTGTGTCCTCTCTCTTTTTTTGCTTTTACATGCATATGTACACACACACACACACTCACAGAATTCAAATTAAACTTAGTTTTTCATGATTTTCTCCAGACACTGCCTGTATTCTTTATTACACAATAAATAATAAGCTTGACTATTTTTGTTTCACACTTATTTTTTTATAGCAATATTTTGAATTTATGCTCATTCCAAAGCTCCAGGATGAAAATGAAACCTTGTTCATGTATTAAATTTACTTAGGTTTGATACCTCAACAATATTTCTGTCATCAATAACAAAATGAGAAACCAACAATCAAATAAACCACGTGAATAAATTTAGATTTTATAGACTGAATAGGAAGTTCCCTAAACCAGATTTGATGAGACTACATGCTCCTTTCTGCATGCCCAATGAGAGACAGAAAGAATGCTCACCCACAACCACTGAGGAAAAGCCCAGAGCTCTGTTCTGATGGTATCACACTGACGACAGAGGATTGCTGTGAGCTAATCGGCATAGACCTGACCTGGACTCCCTGAACTAATATAGGATGTGATTTCTCTGATTGGTTTAGAAAAATATTCCCCAATAGAAGTACTACTGGCATTTGGAATGGGATAATTTTTCACGCTGTGTGTCCTTTTCCTACTTTATTGATTATTTAACATTCCTAGCCCCTGCCACTACATGCCAATAGCATCTTTTTTAGCCTTTGAAACAAGCAGAAGTGTTCTCACGGATTTCCAAATCCCCTGTAGCAGACAGGTACTATCTTTGGTGCAGCATCGCAGGCTCCTGCACTCACTCCTAGAGTCAGGGTGAGATCAATCCCACCCAACAACTGAGGAAGAGGTGAGGGGATGGATGCTGGGGTAACAGCCACAATGCCACTACATCCAGCCTAGTGCCTGCCTCACTCCAGTAAGCCCCACAATGACAACAGCTTTCTCTCCTGTGCTTCTGAGAAACTTTGTTTTGCAGCTCTGTCTCCACAACCTCTTTTACTCAAGAATGATGTTTGAATATTCCCATCTACTCCACCAAACTGTTAGTTCTTTCATAGCAAGGATGATTTCTTACTTACCTTTGAATTTCTAGTAACTAGTAGAAAACCGAGCCCATTACTAGGTATTCAATAAATGTTCAAAGAAGTTAACTAAATTGCATTGATTTCCAGTATTTTGTGGTACAGAAATTTCCAGCAGTTCTCTACCTAAATGTAGAGGCTTCTGGAATGTCTATATAGATATGATGGGAGAATGAAGAAAAGAATGCTGGCTTCATGGCAAAACCGGCCCGTTAGTCCGTAGTCGAAAATTATAAATGGACCTAGGGGAGGATGAGGAGGATAATTATCTTTTTGAAAATATAGTTGACTCCTATTTTTTCTGTTAAGCATTGAAAAGTCACAACCAATTGCTCGTTTCTTACGTTGTATGAGGTTTTTTCAAAAAAAATGTTTTCAGTGTTTCAGTTTTTCAGGGGTTTGTTGTTGTTGCTATTGTTGTTAACAGTGACAAATTATTCTTAACAACTGGTGCCCTGGTCCTCAGGTGTTTAGCTCAACCCACATAATACACTACCACTAATCCACCCAGTCACTTCTCTCAAATTAGCTATTTGACACTCTATTAATACTGTATTCTGTGAAAAGTTTATTTGAATTCTGTGGAAAGACAAGAAAATAATAATTCCACTGAAATATTTGTTGGTTTTCATTGTAACTTATTGAGCAAGGGATAGGGAGAAGTGAAAAAGTGAACTGATTCTCACAGTTCTAAACCATTCTGCCAACAAATAAACCTATTAAAAAATAATAAATAGAACAAAATGTATTTGCTCTAGGAACCATGCCTGTAGTGCTGTTTAGTAATTTCATTCTGTTTACTCATTGCAAATCAGTGTAACTAACAAGGACCTATAATAATCAGCCCTTTTTCCTATAAATATTGAATATATAAAATATGCTCAGCCTTTAGCTTTTATTCATATTAATCAATAAGGAAAATACATTAGTTAAGAATATGAAAAATGTGCTAGTTTTTGCAGGTGATTTAAAGAGAATGAATTAACTTAACCCTCCAGGAGCTTATAAACTTGAACAGAGCAAGAGGCACAATCTATTGATAGTAACACCATGTATTTTAAGAGAACAGATATCTAAGCGCTACAGTTATCAAAGGAGGCAGAAATGATATTTATTTGACAAGACAAGAAGGTACCCATTTAGATGAGTCTATAAGACTGGATAAAATGTACAGGATAAAATGTGGGCTACTGGAATGAAGAGCATGACAGAAGCCTGAGGACAGGAAACCTGAGGAATATGGTTGGAGAACAGCAATTTCAATTTGATTCATTAGGTCACTTAAAAAATAATTTCTCAGGTGGTTGGGGGTTAGGGGGCTTGGAGAAAGAAGTGAAGGGTTAAAGAAGTACAAATCAGTAGTTGATAGATAATCATGGGAGCATGGCATAGGGAATGCTGTCAGCATTAATGTAATGGCTAGGTGGAGAGCCAGAGGAGAGAAAGAGCAATTAGGGGGATCATTTTAGAAACCATATAAATATCTAACCAATGTACTGTGTACTTGAAACTAATAATAAGATAAAATTTTAAAAATAGTAATTACTGAATACTTATATGTTTAATACAGTGTATCATGTGGTAAACATACTTGTGAGCAAATATAGGTATCTGTATTCTCATGGAGTTTCCATTCAAATGGGAAGACAGCCTTTGGTGAAATAACCAAATGAATGGGTATATCATAATAGAGCATAAGTATTCTAAAGGAAAGAACACAGTTCTATGAGAACATTTGTAAAAATCAACCTGACCTAAACTGGGTGTGGGGGTGGGAGGTGGCAGTTGGAGAAGATTTTCCTAAAGAACTGATGAAGCCGAAATCTAAAAGAGGAGTGTAGGATCCATTGGGAGGGACAGAGGTCCAAGCAAAGAAGGCAACATGCTCAAGGCCCTGTGGTGGGAAGAACTATAGCAAGGATGAGGCTATGGACAAGTTCATGTGTCTGGGCATGGAGCATAGAGAGAAAAGTGGTTCGAAATGGCCTGGAGGAGAAAGCATGGGCCAGAGTCCATGAATCTTGATGGCCAGGTCAAAAGTTTGAGTCTTTAGGCTAAGTGCTGTGGAAAGCCAAACTTGAGTAGTACAGACAGCTCTGGCTGTGGTATGGAAAACAGATTGAAACAATGGGTACTCATAAAGGAATAGAGGAAGATAATGCTAAAAAGTCAAGCCAGAGTCATATTATAGGAGCTTGTCAATGCCAAGATGAAGTGTGAGACTTAAATTTTGTAGCTACTGGAGAACCATGAAGGTTTCTGAAGAAAGAAATGATAGGATGTGATCCAACAGCCTTTTTTTTTTTTTTCAAAGCACTTCTGTTTTAACAAGACAGTCTTCATTAGTGGTTGGCAGAGCACCAAATACTTTCGTGTTCCAATTCTCTTAATAACAGTGATGCAGAGCAAAAAGACTTGAAAAGCCTTCCTTGCTTTGTCCTCTTGCCCTTTCATTTCATTCACCACACTTATGATTAAATGTCACAAACAACTGATAAATTAAGTTTGAGAGGAAAAATATATTTTAAAATGATTACAGACTCACAAAGAATTTCAAATATATAAAGATGTCTTTGAATTGTTCACACAGCTGTCCCCAATGGTGACTTTTATATGACTTTGTATAATGTCAAAACCAGGATATTGACATTGGTACAATACTTTTAACTAAACTACAAACCTTATTCAGTTTTCATTCTTTTTTCCTTCACTCCATTGTGTATGTGTATGGGGGGGGGGGCGGTCCTTTGTAGTAATATGCAATTTGATTCCATGTACAGGCATACCTCATTTTATTACATTTTGCAGATATTGCATTTTTTACAAATTGAAGGTTTGTGGCAACGCTGCATTGTGCAAGTGTATTAGTGCCATTTTAAAAACAGGCTCAGATGAGAGTTAGCTTTTTTTTAGCAATAAAGTATTTTTTTTAATTAAGGCTTATATGTTATTTTTTTAGACATAATGATATTGCCCACTTAATAGACTAGAGTATAGTGTAAACATAACTTTTATATGCACTGGGAAACCAAACAATCTATGTGACTTGCTTTATTGTGATATTTGCTTTAATGTAGTGGTATGGAACCGAACCCTCAATATCTCCAAGGTTTGCCTGTATAGGTTTTGTAACACTACCACAATCAGGAGCTGGAACTATCCCATCACCCAAAGGAACTCCCTCTGAAATCATACTCATTTGATCACTCTCATCCCTTTCATTTGGTAATCCATTCTACATCTATATAATTTTGTCAACTGGAGAATGCTATATAAAATAGAATCATACAGTATTTAAACTTTTGAGATTGGCTTTTTCAGTAAGCATAATGCCCTAAGTCCACCTAATTGTTGCATATATCAATAGTTTGTTTCTTTTTGTTGCTGAGTAGTATTTTATCGTATAAAAATGCCACATTCATTTAAGCATCACCTGTTGAAGGACATTTGGATTGCTTCCAGCATTGGGATTTTAAAAATAAAGCTGCATGCATGTGCAGGTTTTTGTATTAATATAAGATTTCATTTTCTGAGGTAAATGGTCAAAAGTGCAATTGCTGGATTGTATAGAAAGTGCCTGTTTGGTCTTAGAAACTGTCAAACAACTTTTCAGAGTGGCTATATTATTTTACATTTCTACCAGCAATGTTAGAGAGATCCAGTTGCTCCCCATCCTCACCAGCATTTGGTGCTATTGTTATTTTCTATTTTGGCCATTTAAAAATGTGTAATAATATTTCATTGTGGTTTTAATTTGCATTTCACTAATGGCTGATAATACTGAACATTTTTGAAAAAAATAGTTCTTAACTTTGCCTTTATAGTCAAACTAAAGGAAGTTAACAATGGCAAAAGATAATATTTATGCATGGAAAACATAATGAAAGAGACATTGGAGTGAAGAAACCCAGCTGTTTTCTTTATTAGAAAGTAAAAAGAGAGATGGTAATACCATAATGTTGAATTTATAAGGATTTTATTCTAAAGACATATTTGTGGTTTTGTAACTCTTGACTTGTATGGAATAAATAGGTTGTGCCTGTGACTTTGAGACAGATTAGCAATGACGTTTGAATAAATTCTAAAAGCTATACTATTTTTATAACTGTGCTATATGAATCATTTCAGTAGAAATAATAGCTTTATTACTTCTCGCCAAAAATTATTCATCTTTCTTCAGCCGTGTAGTACTAAAATGCAAACAGATGAAATGAGTGAAATAAGAAGAAAGCAGGTCTTTCAAACATGATTGGTAATAAAAATTAACTCACAGAAAAAACAAATTCCAGTACTCTTGCTAAAAACCATGCTGAAAGGTCTGTACTGCTGACACATCCCCTCCTTCAAACAGTGGATATTTCAGAGCTCTTCCCATGATTCAAGCAGTTTCCATTAAGAGCAAAGAACAAGAGAGAAATTCCTCTAGCCCTGATTATTTATTTCTGCCCCACTCCTCTGACATGGGCATGTTAGTAGAATGACAGCCAGTACCCCCAGTGTGCCATGTGATTTCTAGCCCTCAGATTAACACTTCATGGCATCACATGTGACACACGTGTAACATACAATACACACCTCCGACTTTGTCTCATCACTTTATGTAACTCTCAGGCCTTTCTGAGTCCACTCTTTCTGAATTTTAGGTAGGCTCAGAATTAAGTTGTATCAGATACAAAGAAAAGCTGGATAGGTTGTACCTTCTTATGTGTCTCGGGAATCTAAAGTTTAAGCCAGGTGAATAGACTTGGCATACAGATTTCTATATTGATTAAAGAAATGCAGCTGCTGGGGACACAACTACTTGTCGAACCTGAGCCCTGTTGTGGGGTGACAGTTACATTAACAATTAGAATATAGTATAATAGTGTAATTTTTAAAAAAAAGTATGTATTCAGCTTTGTGGAGACACCAGAGAGCGGTCTCTCTCACCTTCAAGATTCATATAGCTGTGGTCCCATAGTCAAGAAGTTATGACACGTGAAAGAAAGTCACTAAGCAGACTTTTTATTTGTAGCCAACTTGAATTTCCATCTCTGTGGATGAGCTCAGAGGGAAAGCACGCCTGTTCACGGTAGAACCAGGTGCCATGGCATGAGTTTATGAACTCAGATTTTAAGACTATATTTTCTTCTTTATCCTTATTATTTTTCCCTGTGCGTGATGCAGGACTGTGGCAGCTTAATGACTATTCAAGAGCTATTTTAAAGTAGGTTTAAATGCAGAACTTTCAAAAGCAAAATTCTGGTCCCCTAAAGTGAACATGATATTCTGAATCTCTTTTAGATTTCTTAGATCTGGACTTCCTAGTTTCATGATTGTGAAAATAACTTAAACATATAGCAGTTCAAATCTAAATTTTGATTGGGTGCTGCACTGTTTTCTGTCAGCCTTTTGTCCTGATATAGGTTATAAACCCTTGCTCACTAAAACTGTCTTCAATGTTTCTTTAGTTCCATTCCTATGCCCATCACTAAACCTGTCTCTAAATGTGTTGTGCAGAACTCCTTTCCACAGGAGAGAGCTTCAGTTTCTACTCCCACCGACTCTGGGCCCATGGCCTGGTCCTCCAGCTGCCCTCGGGTAAAGCATTGGGAAACAAGGGAAGGGTCTCTCCCTTCTCCTATACTCTGTAAAAGCCCGGTTTGCAAGACAGGAAAGCATGAATTTGATCCCGTCTTGACTCTATTTCATCATCTTCATTTTCTATATGGTAACTATTACTTTCTACTTTATGTGATAGTTGTTTATTTACATACTTCCTTCCTTCTTCAAATATGTAAGATCCTGAAGGTGGGACCTGTGTACCTGGTACATAATAAGCACTGAATAAATTGTTGACATTTGAATAAATGTAGAAACAATTCATCTTTGTCTCCATCACAACATTATGTACACATGGATGTCAAAAATGTATGAAATATTAGCTAAATAAGTTAATGAATGAAAGGATGAATTTTTAAAGGCCAGTTATTGAGCAAAGCAACACAAGTGACCTTTAGTACTTTTATTCTCAGTAAGTGCATTTATTCAGACAGGATCCAGATATGGAACTCTAAACACCTTTTAAGTATTCTGCTATGCTCTGAGGATATAAAGATGATGAAAAACTGTCCCAGCTCTTAAGAAGCTCAAGTGTTAGAGGCATAGCATGGATGCAGATTCGTTCGTGCTGTACTTGGATGTTCAAAGCAAATCTATCTTCTTTATCCTATAATTGATCTGATATTCATAGTGAACCTTTCCTCAAACACCCTCAAGCTGGTTAAAAGGCAGCAGGAGGGAAAAGGCAGATTAAATGTAAAATTTGCCAATTTCTTCCAGTTTAAAAACTTTCTCTTTTGGATGCACATTTACTTAGCCTTTCAAAATTTTTCCCTTCCATTTTCCTTCCATTTCTGAGGTACCATGTGGGTCTCTAGTGTGACCTTTGGCCTCCCGTTCATCCTTTGGCTGCTGCCATCTACTGTGGAGTAGTTGTCTGGTTATTGAGTGTGCATCTGCAGGATGTGGGGGCTGCTCTGCTCCTGGCATTCTGCTGGCTTCTGCTGCTCTCTCTGCCCCTCTCCTTGTTAATTGCCTCCCTCCGTACTGTCCCCACCCACCCAGCGTCCCAGATTCTTATTGATGCTGTGGACCTCCAGGTGTCCGGCTGTGAGTGCATTTGGCCTCCTGTCACATAGATCCTCCCATCCTACCTAGGGTAAGCCAGCCAGCACCCCTTTACAGAGCACTCAGACTTCTGTACATCTTCCAGCAAAACGGAAGTAGGAAGAACTACACAGCTCTGCTAACCACATTTCACCTCCGGTTGTTGTCGGCCACGGCTTCTTCAGGGACAAGCGCTTCCCTCCTTCTCTCACATGAACTTTGCCTCACATCCTCCTCTCAAAACACTAGGCCTCCTGGCTCAGCTCTAAGGGAGGCAGGGGCAGCCTTCCACATTCTGGAAGAAACTCTAAGGTAGTTGGCAATAGAGATTCTTGATATGCTGTAGGGAGAATTACAGAATTTAGAATCCCTTCTCTCTCCATGCACCTGACTCTCTAGACCTTTCCTTGTTAAAGAAGTCAGTAAAGTCAGCTTTGTGTTTGAAAACTGATCAATGACCTCTTTATTTTATAAAGGACATGCTCTCTTTTTCCTCTTGGCTCAGTTTTACAGGTAGAAGGCTACATGGGGAATGATTTAAGAATGAAATTAAATTTCCCCCCAAATTTTATTTTATTTTGCTGAAGGGCAGATCTGTAAACAAATCACAATGCAGCGTGAAACATAGTAAAATGGAACTATACACAAAATACCATAGATTACAGAGGAGGAGTGACTGAATTCACCAGTGATAGGGAGAACTCTCAAGGAGACATGCAGTGGAGTCTATAAACCTAGGTTTTATTAACAACATGGTCTGACAGTAAAACCGTATTGCTTGGTTCCCTGACAACTGTTAGCTCCAGTGGCTCTTATAGACAGGTTATAAATGAGATGCCCTTATATGTTTGTTCTCTCTCTCTCTCTTTCTCTCTCTCCGCTTCCCTCCCTCTCTCTCTGAGTATCAGTTTTCTGACCTGTAAGTAAAAATAAAAAGCCAGCCTGCTGATGTGGTCATTAGTATGCAAATGTAACAATGCATTCAGTGGTGAATGTTCCTCTACCACCCTAAGGCAAAAATAATGCAGTAAACAGTATTCTGATCCTGCCACCTATTGCAGACACTTACTTTCATCAGTGAAGCCCTCTACACTTCCTACAAATAGACTTTTCTCTTCCAATGGTCTTCCAACATTCTCAGACAAGTCCATGTGACAATCAGCCAACCTGAAACATTTACGACTCTAGCAACACTCCCGATGTGCAGTAAATAAATGCCAGCTCATTTTACTTACATATTTTCCACTTCATGTAGTCTTTCCATTGATCCAACTTAAGAAAAAAATTTTAAAAATACATGTTTTCTAAACCATCTAATCTTCTCATGCACTCTCATTTCTGGATAGAAAATTTAAGAAGAGTGATGAAAATGTTCACAGATACAGTGATCTAGATGAAAGAACTTGCTTGAAACACAAGGGGATTAGGAAACCCACATTCCAGTTAGCTTTGCCACTAATTGATTACTATGTTACCCCAGGTAAGACCATTTGCAGGTCAATAAAAGTGAAATCTCATAAATATTAATGAAATCACTGCTAAGTACAAACAAAATTCACCCAACCCACTCTGTTTTGGAGTGAAAGTATCAAGAGAAATTGTACAAGCAAATATAGTATTATCTTATTTGGAATTGTGTTTTCACAGTGTGGGGGGCCAAACAAACCTTAAAGCCCTGGAATGCTGTTGCTTGACTTATAAAATAAAAAATTTTTCTCCAATGGTACAGATGTATCACTTGCTCTGCAATGAATGTGTTCCTGAAATAATATTTCCAAATACATTTTTGTAAATTATTTATATTTTTAACACACTGGGAAATGTACAGAGTAGTGTAGTTCTAGTAATTGAAACATTTTGTATAATGAATAATATATTTTTTTCCTTAGTTATCCTCTCCATATACTAGTTTGTGAAAAGTGAAACATTCTTAGAGTCCAATATTATAAGATACTGCACACAACAATTCATATTTTTCAGAGCTGTGGCCAAAGTGCCTCACCTGGCATATTTGGCCGGTTAGGCAAATATTTGGGCAGATGGAAAACAGAGGAGGCCCCAAGATTCCTTAATGGTCACACAGATTCATCTGCTAATCATTGACTGCATTAGGCCAACACTGGTGGCATTTGCAGAAGTACTCAGTCACTACAGAAAATTCACCTTCAATAAATGGTTAAACAAGGAGGGTATCCTTGCACCTAGAAAAAGAAAAAGAAAAAATGTACATAGCCTGCTTCCCTTGCCAATGCATCTGAAGAGGTGTGTTATCACATAAATCAAAAATCAGTAAAAGCCTGTGAGCTGCTTCAAGACTGAAAGGTATAGACTTAAAACTGCTGAGACATTTTAAGACTCAGACAATGAGAATTTATAAAAACACCAACATGTGAGAAAAATAACACAAATTATTTTTGTCCCTCTTCTTCCTGTCCTCCTTGTTGTTCATATGTTCTTGGTTGAGAGCCATTTCCAATTCAAGAGCCCTTGAACAGGAAGACTTTGGCCAAAGCATTTTCTGGGGCCATCAAGTAGGAGGCTTTGAGATCAATTTAGGAGTTGTGACACCATCTGGGCCAGAGAATGATGACAGAAACTAGCAACTGCACCAGGTGCTTGCCTCCAGCATCTCACAGCTGAAATTATCTCACTCAGCACCATTAGGCAGTACCAGTTACTTCAATGACAGCAAATCTCTCCAAATAAAAATTATTATTGCTTGAATATTATTCATTTATTCAGCATCTACTGTCTGTCAGGCAATGAGGTAAATACCTCTGTGCAGATATTACCTTTTTAGCAAGTTCTTCTCTGCCCAACCTGTTGACAATCACAAACTCCTGCCTGATTCAGTACTCTCTACCTTCTCTCCTATTTTATTTTCCCCCATAGTTCTTATTATCATTAGTATACTATATATTTTATTTGTCTCTTTTGTCTCTTCCTACAGAAGATAGTAAATTCTGATAAGGAGGGAATTTTTTATTACCTATTTTTTTATTTCCTATGATTGTTTGTGGCACTCAACAGATGCTCTATAAATATTTTTGAAGGAAATAATAAAATATTTAAGGGCCCTACTGTGTACCAAGCATCATCCTAGAAGCAAGAGTTAAAACTGGGTGCAAGAGAGAAAAGTTCTTTTCTTACCGAAAATAACTGTTTTAGCATGACAAGTACAATTTAATAATACAGAGATTAATGGGAAACTCTAAGGGGGCACTTACTTCCCACTTAGGAAGCCAGAGAGGGCTTCCTGGAAGAAGTATTGTCTAAACTGAACTCTGAAAGATAACTCTGATTGTGACAGGCAGAAAAAAATATATAAGAGAGATGGAAAGAAATGAATCAAGAAAGACCATGGTATAACTATGTATGTTAGATGGGCACTACATTTATTGGATCACTTCATCAGTTATATAAACATTGAATCACTATGTTAGGCACTTGAAACTAATATAATACTGAATGTCAAATATAATTTTAAAATATTTTATGTGTGTGTGTATGTGTGTGTGTGTGTGTGTATTAAACAAAGAAAAAAGAAAGACTGTGGTGTGTTAGGAAACTAAAAATGCTTCAGTCTGGAGTTTGAAGAAGGAAATGGTCAAAGAAGAGAATGAAGACAGATCACAAAAGGGCTTATACACCACACTAGGGAATTTGGGCTTAATCCTGAGAGTTTCTATTGTTGGAATGACATGATGAGATTGGAAGTTTAGAAAGATCATTCACATGATCTAATGAGGAAAGGGCAGACAAGATGGGACAAGTAAAGAGATTCTAGAGAAATATGTACCACTCAAAGACAGGACTTGATGACTTGTGTAATGTTTGGGTGAAGAATAAGGATTAATGCATGTTTTACTCACTGATATGCTCAGCAAATATTTATTGAGCAAGCATTGCATACACTTTTCCATGGGTGCTGGACCCATTGCATGAAGAAGGTAGTGCTCTTGCCCTCATGAAGCTTTTCTTCCAAGTCATACTTTATTTATTTTCTGTCTCTCCCACTAGAATATAAGAAAGTGAGATATGTAAAGATATTGAGAAGAGAGATCTTAGCCAAGAGAACAGAATTAGTATCATGAGCATGGCTTTTTAAGAAACAGAAAGAGTGAATGAAGTTACTTGTAGTGAGAGATGATATTGAAAAAGGTTGTAAGGGCTAGAATAACCTAGGCTATTTACATATAAGACTATGAAATTCAAGGAAAGGAGTTTGGATTTGTTCTAAGGAAAACTTAGAATGTTTAGGGCAGAGGATTACTGTGATCTAATTTGTATTTTTAGATCACTGTGGCTGTATAGGAGCAAGAGTGGACATTGCTAGATAGTTGGGAGGCTACCGACTGAAAGATAATGGTGACTTGAAGCTAAGTGCTAACTGTAGAGGTGCCTGGTGGTGGTTGGATGCATTTGCACAATAAAAACAACAGAATTTTCTGAGTGCTCATATGAGAGTGTGAGGGAGGTTTGAGAGAAAAAGTAGAGTCAAGAATGATTCCTTAATTATCGATCTAAGCCACCTGTTTGTGCCATGTGGTAAAATAAGGAAAACTGGGAAAGAGCTGTGTAGTAGAAAATCTGCTTTGTGTCGGTTTGCGCTTCCTGTTAGACATCTAGTCAGAGCTTAATGTAGGTGGCTGGGTGTCTATATCTGGAGTTCAGGTGAGAAGTGGGAACTGGAATTATGAATTCAGAGGTCATTTTCCTATTGGTGGTGCTGAAAGTCATGGTCTGATTAGATCACCAGTGGAGTGAGTGTAAATGTAAAAGAGAAGAAAACTGAAAGCTTAGCCCTGGGACACACTAACATTCAGAGACTGAGGAAAAGTAGGCTGAGAAGAAGAGGCCAGTGTGGCAAGAGGAGAACCTGAACAGTCAACTCAAGAAACTCAAGAAAATGTTTCGAGAGGGAAGGAATGACCTCTAGATGTCACACACTCAGTGTTCAGACTTGTGCAACTAAGTCTCTAGTGGCCCCATCCACTGAGAAGGAACAATTTGGGACAAAGACATGAGTTATGCATGAACCTTGCTGAGCTGTAGGCATTTTTGGAACATCCACATTAGATCAGCAGATGGTTATATGGCTATGGAGTTTAAGAGATGAATCTAGATTTGAGATGTAGATCTGGAAGTTATCAGCACAGAGATGACCTTTAAAGCCAAGACAGTAGGTGAAATGCTTTAGGATAAAGGTAGAGAGATGTGAAGAGACACTATGGTGAAGTCCTAAGAGCACAGCATTTGAGAGGTGAGAGTAGATCTAAGAACCCATAGGCCAAGAACCCATAAAGGAGTTTATGAGGAGGCTTGTGAGTCAAAATGAAGGCAGGGACCTGATAGGTAGAGTGCCAAAAGAAGGAGGGAATGTCAGATGCTACGCTAGGTAAGGTAAAGACTGAAATGTATCTGCTGGTTCCAAAACAGGGGGTGTATTTTTGAGCAATTTAGATTTAGTTTAGAGAACTAACACAGATTGAGCTGAGCTGAGGGGTTAAATGGATATTGAAGACATGGAAATGGTGGCCGAATGTGACTCTTCAAGAAGCTTGGCAGGAAAGGAAGTAAGAGATGGGTGACAGCCAAAGGGTGGCATATGTAGAATGTGAAAATAAGAGAGCTAAGAACTGAACCCTCAGACACACCAACTTTGAGAGACAAAAAGAACAAAATGAATCCACAAAAAGACAAAAAGAACGAAAGGCCAGACATGTAGGAGGGAAAAAGACAGATAAATAAATCAAGAGAAGAAAGAATTCAAAGAGGGACAGGTCAGTAATGCCAAATGCTGCAGAAAGGTTTAGTCAGAAGTGGCCATGCAGTGTAGCTTGGTGATCATGGTGAAGGGACTTGTCAATATTGATGTAGCTTGAAGAATGAATGGGGCCAAGATACCAGAGGCAGTGAGTGTAGATTAATTTTTTTGGAAGCCTGGCTGTGAGGAGGGAAATATAAATAGCTACAGAACAACTGGTCATCAGGCTGAGATCAGGGTATGCTTATATAGTGAAGGAAAACAGCCAGCAGAGACGGAGAAATGAAGATTCAGGAGCGACACATGATAGCTGCTGGAGAAGGTCCCTCAGGAAACGGAAGAACAGAATTTCCTTTGGTGCCAGGCAAGTGCTTCGGAAAGGAAACTGGCTGTGAACTGGAGAAGAGAAAAATGTGTCCACTGGAACCTAGATGGAGAATATTTGGTTCACCCTGGTGTCTCCTGCACCCGTAGCAATGCCAAGCATGCAGTAGGCATTTAATAAATAACTGTTGACCGAATCGATAAATGACAATATAAGGTGATGAAAATCTGATTTTGCTTTTTTTTAAAAAAAACAAAACCTGAAATAGTTGAGTTAGACCTAGAAATACACCCCAAAAAGTACAAGATATTTTCCTCTAGCTCTTGAAATTATTTCCCCCTGCTGTTTTAATGCTAGGAGAAATCCAAAAGAATGCAAAATTAATGCAGAATTAATATTTTATCAGAAAATGTTTATTTTTCTTCAATACATGCTTTGAAATGTGTACTTTCTTTAATGTTATTGTTAACGTTCATATGCTCATGAATTCCATAAATAAGAAATACGAATTAGCAGTGCTCGCCTGACTAAAGACAACTGTTTCTCTGAAAACATTCAAGATAGCCACACCGTACCAATGACGCATCACTAAAAACAAATTATTCTAATTCTCAGAAACTTTTTCTTATGCTTTTCACATTCTTTAATATAAAACAATACAGACAAGCAGAGATTATTTCTTCAATACCCTCAAAGACTGTCCTTCCTCCCAGAGTGCTTTCAGTGTAAGAGGGAGCCCACAAGCTTACTAGATCGAGCTGAGGCTGACCTGGCCTAGACCACTGTCATTTAACTGGATCCTGTATACATTCTATTC
This sequence comes from Macroglossus sobrinus, assembly GCA_004027375.1. NCBI lineage: Eukaryota > Metazoa > Chordata > Mammalia > Chiroptera > Pteropodidae > Macroglossus > Macroglossus sobrinus. The sequence continues at coordinate 800,590 of PVKZ01000450.1, read as the reverse complement.
CACCTGGACCTTGACTGCTTAAGCTCACTTTGTGTAAGTAAAGTGGCAGACCTGGGATCACATCCCGGCTCTGACACACCATTTGACTTTAAGTAAGTTCACTGTTGTCTTTAGTACTCCATTTTCTCATCTGTAAAATGAGAAAAATACTAACCTAGCATTGTGCCTGGTATACGGTGGACACTGGGAAATGGTCATTGCCTACTTTCTGCTTTTGGAATCCAGTTTACAGATAATCAGAGCTTGTTTTTAAATCTAATTAAAGCTCCAATGATGCTCACTCAAAAGTAATTTGTCCTCAGGGACAGCTCTGCTCCCACCCAAGGCAGATTTCCTTGCAGCAGAGTTAGAGCATGTGTGTCTCCTGATTACCTGTATCTTCCGGTGGCTGCCTAGATTTTAAGGTACTTGTCCCAGATTTTCAGCACATGGTAGTGTCTTTTTTCCTTTTTTTCTTTTTGTCTTTGAGAGTCAAAGCCAAAACAGTAATGAGAATATCCTTTAACAACAAAAAGTAGTGATAAACTGACACAAGAGAACATATAAAATTCGCACACTTAAATCCTAATCAGTAGAAACAAGAAAAATAGATTTGATGCAGGACAGGGCTAATTTCCCCCAGTGAGTGCGGGGAGACCAAGCCCTGTACTGAGAGAAGAAGAGGAGCCTTTGGCGGAGAGTGTAGAAAGAATTCAACACACACGCTAAAGTTAGAGTGAAAAGGATAGTTTATTAGAAAAGGAGTAACACTCCACAGAGTGTGGTCTCCTCTCAGAGGCAGAGAATGATAGGGACAGTGAGACACAGAAAGAGAGAGAGAGTGTGTAAATGCAATGAGAAGGACCCTGAGTGTTCCAGGAATTCAGTTTATATGTCATTCTTTAGAACCAATGAGTTATAGCTTAAAAGACTTTGTTAACCCATTTTCCTTGATGTGGACATACAGTGAGGAAGGGGAAGGGTATGTAGCTGAAAAGGTAAGAAAGGCCCTTTGGCAGTCCTAGCCTTTAATCCATAGATTCCCCATGGTTTTGGCCATAGGGAATGACTCTTGGGTCCTGGTTCCCCTTCACAGGTGTGGGGAATGGGTCATTAGCAATCCCAGCAGATATCTTCCTTTGTTCTGAAGGTGTGTCCTCCAGGCCTGGCCACAGGGCTGATCATCACATTGCAGTCTCTGATTGAGGTTTAATTAACATTTTTAATTCTCTTGCCTCCTCCCTACATTAGTTTGGTGAAAATCTTTTTTCTAAATCCTGAAAATAGGACATTTCCTGAAAAATAGCTGTCACATAGTCAACACAGAGACACATTTTAATCAGTTTTATCTTGGGCAACCAGTATGGTGGAAACATGGCTTTCTCCAGTATAACTACTTTAAGACAGTAAAAACCTAAACATTAAATCTTAAGGTGTGGGGTTTATGGGGGGCAGAGGTGTTATGAATAAAAACTTCTGAAGGGATGAAGGGAGTGAAGGTTTCTACCAAAAAAACCTACTCCAGATCAAAGATATTACTCCCTGAAATTACGCTCCCAGTTGAATTTTCAAATGCTCCCAGGATAGCTGCATGTCCAGGCCACTGAATTAAAATGGTTCTTGATTGATTGAGCGTAAATGTGCATCTCTCAAATTACAGTCCACTCTCTTCAGCTGTACTGTCAGCCAAAAAAGGACTTTTGTTGTGTCTATGTAAGTGAAGTTTGTCTTTTTAAAGATTTTTCCCTGGTAACAATTCAGTTTTACTCACCAGAGAAGAATTTATAATATATATCACTTTTAGAAACACGGGAGCATTGCCAATTAGAAGCAGAGGAAAGGAGAATGAAGAAATATTCGTTTTTCTGGAATCACCTACTAGTTGCCTCAGGTTTAGCCTCTGACAGCTGGGCCACTGGAGGGGAGCTGTCTCCCTTAAATAGCCTGAGGGGAGAGTTAACAAGGGGCTGAAGGCTGGCGGAGGAGAATCCTGTGGGCAGACAGAATTAGAAAGAGAGATGAGGTCACCTCCTCATTATGCTCTACTGTAATGGGAACAGTGGGTAATGTTTTTTTTTTTGTTTTGTTTCCATTTTTTTTTACAAACCACCCACTGTCCTTGAGACTGATCTGACTCTTGTAGAATTTTTACTCTCTCATAATATGAGTTCTATATATTTTGAAAGTAGTGTATGTTCAGGAGAGGAAACTTGGATACCATAGTGAATTTGGGCAGCAGCGCTGAGAAAGTTCAGTTATCTTATTAAAGATAACCGTTGCTAACATTTATTCTTATAGATTCTGATGTTCTCCTTTCAGAGATTTTTATGCCTAATATGATGATGTGGAGATCTTTAATCGAGAAACGAACATAATGTGTCACCCAATCCAAGTATGGTATGGAAAGAGTGTGGAGTGACTCCTGTTCTCCCCGTGATACCAGTCAGGCCAGAGAACACTTCCATTCCCTTCCAAACACTGGAAGAATGGAAGAAAACTCCTCTTCTCTCTCCATTCCTTCTGGTTCTATCCCAAAAGGGAAATAGCTAATTTGATACCCAGTTGCAGACTTTGCCACTTGGTTAGGTTGTTTTGCCTTAAAAGAGGAAAAGAACCATTTTCAGAGGGTTTCATTTCTGCCTACTTTAGGCTTGGTAAGGACTGTTTTCTGGAAGGATCCCTAAGATAGCATCCAAAGCTTGATGATATTTCCTCCAGTATATGTGTCTAAGAAAGTTTAGGCCTAAATTAAAATTGGAGTGGAATATAAGAGGCAACACTGCCTTCCGCAATCCAGGTGTAATGTTAATATTGCTGGTGTTTGATCTCCATTTGGTTCTTGGGCCTCTTGGTGGAACCATATAAAATTGTCAACATTCAAGCAACTTGACCTACAAAAGTGGCCATTCCAAATGGATCAAGCTATTATTTTCTGTCAGTTAGAATCCAGAGAAGTAAATGATTAGAACTACAAACATCCAACATTAGCAAAGAAAACAGTACATGTGTAGACAGAAAAGGCAACTATAACCTCTAAATATAAACACTTTATCAGAGTGAAAACATAATGCAATACTCAGCTTTTCTGAAGATATTTAAGAGCTATTAGTTGAAGATAAAGAACAGCATGCTGAGTTTTTAAGTCTACAAGTAGAAAATGGGAATGCTGTGGAAATTTCCTGAAACGTCTGTTTTTAATTTGCCAAGCAGTAATTCTGCCATTTTAATTACCTAGATTTCCTTATCATCTTCATCCATGTTAAAAGCATTATAACATAGCATAGAAATTAGAAAACATAAAATATCATGACATGCTAACTTTATGACCTTTATGATGCTCTGCTGTTTTTGTTTTTTTTTTTCTTTCATGAATTAAAGTAACTCTTTGAAAGGAGTAAAACCTATGTTACAATTTGATTTTTTAGAAAAGAAAATCAATTCCTGCTCTTATAAAAAGAAATAGACTACTGGTCTTTTCCTGTACCTCCAGGCAAAGCTATTCATTCTTTTTAAAATAAAATGAATGTTGTTTATACTTTGGATTAATTTGGTGAAATTATGTATAACCAACTCAAAGAAAAAGTTAATAGCCCATAATATAACATTTACTTTAAGTGCTCTGTGACAATCTGTTTAGATTTAGACATTTTCTGTTTTGATTAAAACACACCAAAGCCCTCTCCCATGTTTATCTGGCATCACTATCACTGTGCCCTTTTTGAAAAGCATGGTTTATAGCCAATTAATATTTTCCAGCAAATATAATAAATGCAAATAAATACCTGCACTCAAAATTTCATTTGATGTTCTATAAGAGTTTGGAGGAAGATATAGATTTGCTCCAAAAGACATAATTAATATTGCCCTAAATCCAAAAACATATGTAGGAGGTATTGGGCCCTTTTGCAGTAAGCACATTTTTATAGACTAAAAATAAGTCTAATAAAACTGAATTCCTTCATCTAGCAGTACTAGAGGAAGCCTCTGGCCTAGATGTTTTGTTGGCAATACCAGTGGCATAAAAATGAGATAGACTGTGATAGAAATAGAATAGAGATGGGGTGGGAGGAGAGGATGCAGTGGAAATTATGATGTTGACAGGGCTACTAAGGTATCACATCACAGGTGAGGTGGCTGAGCTTAGAATGGTTATGAGATATGTTATGAGGGCAGGATTTATATTATTTTTCTTATCTAATTATATTTTTTATTTAATTTCTCAATATTGCGAGTCATATAGTAATTGTGCAATGAATTTCTGTTTAAGTCAAAAATGTTGTATCATTGTAATTATCCAAGTGTCAGCCTGGGATTAAAGACTGCAGAGAAAGATCCAGTGGTAAGAGATTGACCAAAACTGAAAAGAGAGAGGAGAGAGCAAACAAATGATGCCTGCAATATACTTAAAAAAAAAAAATTAATGCTATTTAATGTTGACTTATTCTGTTGTCCTAAAAGCAATGTTAACACAGATTTTTAATTATTATTTAAATAACTTGGAAAGTGCACTTGAACCCTGATCTAGGTGTCCAGAGAGTAGTTATTAGAATTTTAGCCCCTGCTCAGACCCTCGCTTGCTTTACTCTTGGATCCCCAGTTTCTTTATCTATAAAATGGGTATTGTCATAACTCTCTTACAAGGCTGTTACAAAGATTATGTAAAAATAACATATGTTTTGCAACTGTAAATGTAAACTTAACCTACTGCAAATGTTATTTAAAACCACTGAGTTCAAATAATAATCCTGGCACTATCACCCTGACTTAAGAGAATTTGCCCCAGCCATTGAACATGCTATGTCCCAGCACCTCTCTGGTGGGTATCACCTGAGGATTCATGACAAAGAAGAGTAAAATTAGTTTAAATCTTTAGGGGGAAAAAAGATGTTATGTAAATCTAAGGGATAATGAACATTTTTCAAAGTATTCTTATGTTCTTTTCAGAACATAAGATGATTATGAAATAGTATTCACTGTTTTTTTTTTTTGGTACTGATATTTAATACTTTCCTTTTGGCTATAGAAGTGTATACAAAGAAAGGTAAATCTATTAAACAGGTTAATGACAGAATCAGGGTTTTTTTTGTGCTTTTTCTTGTTTTAATGGGCATCTATTATCTCTTTTATTATTCTAACAACCACTTTGCAAAGAAGTTAAGCTACCAGAAAACTATTGGAAAATTATTTTGTCAGTATGTTTTATGCTACATGACCACAGGGGGAGAGCTGGAGCCAAAAATCACTAAAAAATAATAGCCTGTTTACTAAAGGCAGCTACCAAATGGTTTTTTTCTGTAGTTACAGATATCATGGCAAGACTTCCACCTTTAGCAATTCCTGTAATTGACCTTCATTAAAATACTGTTTAAAAAAGAAGCATGACAGAACTACCATTGGTATCAACAATTTGGGTGACGTTGAGTACATTGCTTCTTCTCTTGAAACTTCTGAGTTCCCAACTTTATTTAAATAGAGGTCACACTGATTTTAAAATGGGCAGATACTGCCCCCAAGGGGCACTTGTAAATGTATAGGAGCATTTATTTTTTTCTTTTACCGGTCCGGGCCCAAGATGCTAAATACCCTGCAGAGAGCATGGGACAGTCCTGCAAAATGAAGAACTGTCCCACCCAAATGCCAGTAACAGCTTGGATTACCTCTAATGTCCCTCCTGATGGCCAGTGAGATACCAAGCAGCTGCCCATTTATTAATTCATTCAACCACCCATTATCGATCCCCTACTATGTGCTGGGCACCAATCTTTCCGAGCTGAAGTGTCTCAGAAACCTCCGCTTGGGTTGTATTCTTCCTTCCCCTTCTGTTCTTTCTAAAAGTCTTTTCTACACGTAGGACCACTTGACACAAATAAGGATTTTTCATCTCAACCAATTAAGGGACTAGATCCCAGGACTCATCATGTGCTTCAGGATTTCTCATGACACTGAGAACCAAAAAGCTCACTTCAGCCCTCCCCAGAGATTAGATGATGACCTAGTTTGCCTTCAATAATTTAGGGATGGAGGGCTTCAGCTCCACTGACCAAAAGCTTCCAGACGGATAATAAAATCGCAGTTGTGGATCCTGTAACTAAATATTTCAACTATTGATGCAATCATTTCTAGTTTTTAAAACAAAACAGCAACTGTTTTATGCTCAGTGAACAGTTTTCACTGGCAAACTGAAATTTCCTAATATACTTAAATCGCATTTGAGGCCAGTCCTAAACTACCTTAGAGCATTTTACATCAAGTAAGATCATTAATTTGCTAATTAACTGTGCAGTGAGCAACCCCATTCTGTAGTACAATCCTACCAACCACCTCCCCTATAATAACCCCTCTAGGAATGCTGTCACCTCTGAGCTCAGCCCCAAGCCATCACAAGGTTAAATTACCACTCACATGGCCTTTCATCACCTTATCATCTCACCGCAGCCTCAGGGACAGCTTACAATTCTGATTGCTTATTCCATTTTACAAAGGAGAAGACCAATGCACAGAAAAGAGTGAAGGTCTTCCCAGGTCACAACAAGTTTCCGGCATAGAGGGGATTCTCAGTGCCAAAACGAATATAGTAGGCCTCCCTTATTCATGGGGGGAATACATACCAAGACCCCCAATGGATTCCTGAAACTGGATAGTATAAAACCCTCTATATATGTTTTTCCTACACATACATAACAATGATAAAGTTTAACTTATAAATTAGGCACAATAAGAGATTAACAACAATAATAATAAAATAGAACATTTATTGCAATATAAGTAAAATAAGGGTTACCTGATACAAGCACTGTGATACCGTTATGGTGGAACTGATAACCCAGATGGCTATAAGTGATTAATGGGTGGGTAATGTATATAGCATGGATATGCTGGACAAAGGGATGTTTCTCACCCCAGGGAGGACAGAGTGGTACAGCACACGATTTCATTACGCTACTCAGAACGGTGTGCAATTTAAATCTTATGAATTGCTTATTCCAGAAATTTTTCATTTAATATTCTCAGACTGTGGTTGACTGTGGGTAACTAAAACAAGGGAAAGTAAAATCATGAATAAGGGGGGACTACTACATACAAACATTGTTTGACCTTTAACGAATCTCGGAGACTCTATTATGATGTTTCTGATCATTAAAAATTCTTATATGTATTTGTTCCATAACAATTATTGAATACTTCTTACGAGCCCAGCAGGGTTCTGGATAGTGGGAATATAGTCCTGTGCTCATGAACCTCTGGACAAGTAGAGAGGTCAGGCATTATGCCAGTAATTCCATATTAATTATTAGTGCAATTGACACAATAAAGGAGAAGTCCAGGCTGCAAGGAAAGCATTGAATAGGACCCAGCCTAGCTTGGAGAGGCTTTCCTGAGGAGGTAGCATATAAGTGCAGGCCTGAAAGAAAAGGAAGAGGCAGGAAGTTCAAGAATAGACATGGAGGAGGAAGATGCATGAGTGAAGACCCAGAAGTAAGAAAGAAGGGCTTGTTCCAGGTAAAGAAGGATGCTAGCTCAGTATAGGTGGCAGAAGTGTGGGAGAGGGTAAGTAGATTTGAGAGATGTTTAAAAGATAGAATGGGCAGAATTCCATGATCTATAGGATGCAGACAGTAAGAGTGGAGTATTAGAGATTACTGTCCTGTGTCTGGCTGCTGGGAAGTAGGGCCACTTGCTGAGGATTTTTGTAGAGGAGTCATACTGAGAAATTGGACAAGATCACCAGTTTCTCACTTGGTACATGGAGATTGGAATCCAGTGGCGATAAGTTTGTCTAGTAGAGACCCTACTGTGCATGGAACATCTTACCAGGTTGTGAGAGAGACAGCCAGTTCGGAGCCCAGAATGTGTGTCTGGAAGCAAGATTATAGACTGGTGTTGAAGCCCTTATAATTTACAAAATGCTTTCACGTGTATTATTTCTGAGCTTCACAATGATCTTTGGGAAAAGTCAGTGAGAGTTCTTATCTTCATTCTACTAACAGGAAATTGAAGCTTCCTGAATTTGTGATTTTCCCAGGGTCATGCCACTGTAAATAAGGACCTAGGACTCAAATTCAGATCTCCTGGCTCCTGGCACAGGGGTCTTCTCATTTTACCATGTCATCTTACTACACGATTGAGGTGAACTCTCCACCAGTTCTTGGGGCTTCCATGTCAGGTGGTATCTCACTATCTGTGCAAAATAAATAAGAAATGAAATCAATTTTTTTCCATATTCTGTTTGAACTTTTTTATTACTTTTTTACAATATTTATAAATTATTTCTAAACTTTTGAGATCAGTATTTGTATTTACTTTTAGAGCAATTTTTTTTTAACAGTGAAATTTCAAGGACAGATTAAAGTAACTTATACTGGTTGTGGGGAGACAGTTGTCTGGGAGAAATTAAGTTAAACTTTTGTCTAAATTACAATATTATAAAACATTACAATACCTCTGCTTCTGCACCTCCCATTCCCAGATCTCTTCCGAAGGTAGTGAGACCATCTAAAATGGCTCAGCATATTCTCCCCACATGTGAGGTGTTCTCGTACTGTCAGCCAGGGTGCTCAGAAAGGCCAGAAGCCAAGCTGCCCTGACACAGTAGGGACATAAAAATCTCCTCCACCAGTTCATCTCATCGATTTGCCTTCTCCTCTTTTCCTCAAGGCTTGCAGATGTTTAAGTAAAGTTAATCCGAGTTGTTTCTGAGTCTGTTTTAATTGCATTGTTCTAGGTCTACACAAAAACTCCAGTTCATGGGAAATAGCCTTTCTATATAGCTAAGTTATTTTTCTCCACTACATGAAAAGTATCTCCTTGAACCTCTTATTATTCTTTACTTCCTCTCAATAGCTTCTGGATTGTTTTGTGATCCCAGTTGTGATTTTGCTCTCCTGGTTCTTCCTGCTGATCCGGTACAAGGCTGTTCATTTCATTGGCATCGTGGTCTGCATCCTGGGGATGGGCTGCATGGTTGGAGCCGATGTGCTTGTGGGAAGACATCAGGGAGCAGGTGAGTCTCCATGTGTCCACCAGGTTACTTGCTTCTGTGGATGAAGCCAAGGCAAGACAACAAACATTCATGGTTGAGAGGAATAAAGGAAGCTGGTCTTCCCAGTGTTTGTGTCTTACTTATGCCTGTCCCTTCTCATCTAGGATGGGGTCACATAGGAGGTGCTTAATATATGTTTCTGGAGTTAATGAAGGAAGAAAAATACAGGTAGTATGCTATTTATGTAGGAATTCAGAAACACCAAGATAATGTTTAAAGCTGAGAGTTAATATCCATTCAGAAGATGTTTTGGGGGCCAGAGCTGCCTAGCACAGACCAGCTGGTTAGAGATGATATCAATCAGTCCAGTCCTTGACCACAGGTGCCTTCCACACCCCCATGCTCCAATACATTCTCTCCCAAATTAGAGAGACTGAATTTTCAAACTACTGAGTGAAGGCTGATATATATAGGCCAGATGGTGATTTAAAGCTTGAAGACAAGTTTAGGAATACTTGATACTTTTATGAGTGAGACCTAAGTTTAGTCTCTGGTGTGTGGTTTTTGTCTGCCTTTTCTTCTGGAGTGACGGTTTTTGGTAACAATCTTAGATAATTACCTTATAGACCTACAAAATAAAGCTTCAAGATTTCCTTATCAAATTGCTATGAATCTTCTAGGGATCCCTGATCCAGCATGGTTTCCAGAAATGTAGAGAAGTCATCTGTAGTCTGTGGCATTGGAGATTCTGCTTTGAAAACTTGGAGTGGTATATAATGTAAGAAGCACACAAACAACACTTATCTTCCAATACTGTGCTTGGCACAGGTACAACTGGTCACCCACAGTAGGAAGTTTCCATGTCTTTGAGCTCACTTGGAAGACGATGTCTTTCCCAACTTTGTCAGTAAGATTGGTGGACCTAATAAGTGCATTCTCTCTTTGTCGCCTTACTCCAGCATTATAGGCCTCCTCTCAAGACTATCTCTGCATTTACTGATGCACGGGGGAGAGACAAGCAATAAGGGCCGCTCTTGAGACTATTATATTGGAGTCTGTAAGAAGATTTAGTAAGGCCAAAGAGATACTTCTCTATGACATTTATTTTTCTCAGAAAACTTATGGATATAAAAGAGAAGGTTAAGAAGTAATAGCAGTAAGATAAAACTCAATTAAAATAGCTTCTTATAAAATGTATTTCTTGTTCTTCAAAATATTTTTTATACCATAATACATTTATTGCATTATTATGTAGTTCATTTATTAAAGATGTTAAATACCCATAACAACATTTTCTTGTTATTAGACATAATTTTTTATGTATTTAAAAGAAAAGAAAATATTTTCAAGGAGCTAGATAATTAAACACAATAAGTAAAAGTGACAATTATATTGGTTCCAGGTACTTTCACATGCATGCATTATCTCACTTAACCCTTCAATTATGCAAAGAAAGTATTTTATTCTCATTTTTGCAGATGAAGTAATTAAGGCTCAGAGAAAAAAAATAACAAAACTGTGCAAAGGCACACCAGTACTAAATGGTGTGGCTTAGATGTGAAATCTAGTATTCTTTCTGCTATACCACTTAATACTTATTTTTCTATAATTGAGACTCTTGTAAGAAATGCTATCTATTATGGCAAATTAAGGTGAATGTCCCAGGTTTTCTTGAATGGGTTTCCCCAGATGCAGAACTTTTGATGCTAAAACCAAGAGCATCCCAGGAAAACAAGGCAGTTGGTCATATTTAAAACTCAAAAATGTTCAATGAAATGTATTCATTTTCATAAATTATACTACTAGTCATTCTACTCTCCAGAATAGTATAATTCACCATTTAATTCTTGATCTAATGGTAAGTAGTGATTTTGAATAATATTTTCTTTCTCTTTCCACTTGACACACCTACTCGAATATCTCTCTAAGTGTGGTGTTCCTGGTACTTAAATAAAAATCTAATAAATAAAACCAGTTTTTGAAAAGCAGTTATCACTAGCTTGATTAGAACCAAAAAAGTGATCCAAAATGAGGAACAGCAAACCTAAAGAGACAGGTGACTATTCAAAGGGAACGAATGATTCAGTTTTTAACCACCATTAACTGAACACTTAATAAGTGCCAGATGATATGCTATAAGCATTTTTTATTTCACTTACTTATTTTACTGTGTCCTCAGTATAACTTCATTTTAAAATAAGGAAAATGAAATGCAAAAAGACTCTATAGCTTGCCCAATGTTCAACAACTAATAAGGGACAGAGATGTGTTTAGAAATGGCTACCTGAATGGAAACCTGTTGCCACTCAAAATCTTTACCTTAGAATGAATTAAGACCTTTCAGTCAGCTTGATTTTTTAAACATTTATTGAGACCTTATAATGTGCCAGGATCCATGCTAGGGACCACACAGTCTATAAAGCTAAGTAAGTCGCAGTCCATGTGCCTCTATCCTAGTGTTAAAAAAACAAGGGGAGGACAGGAAGACACACAATTAACAAATAACAGATGTGGAGCAGAATGCAGTGGGTGCCATACCTGGATAAAATGGTGTGAAATTTTAGAGAAGGAAGAGAAAGCACTGGATTAAATGGATTTATCATAATTTTAAATATGTCTATTTACCCCAAATTTATAAAACATTATCACTCATTGTGATTTCATACATATGTAGATGACAGATTTGCTGGGTATCATCTTCCCTGTGCTGTTGCATAGAAACTGGCACCACCACATTAGGTATTGACTGAATTACAGTGAATAAAACATGGAATAACATGTAATTTCCAGTTAACTAGATACAAATTATAGATAGAAAATACTAGTTTTGGTGCTTTCTTATACTTACATCAAGCACTTCATTATATAATATGGTTGGATAAAGTCATGTCCTGGTTAATTTAATTATATTAGTCAACTAAATTTTTACACATGCTTTATGTATATGTATACATTTTTAAATGATTTAAAAACTGATAAATATACTTTCTCATGAAATTTTGGTAAATAATATCTAATCTTTTTTGTCACTGATGACTAGAAAACATTTCTGAACCTGTAGTTACCAACAAAATTGTTTTATTATTAACAATAATTATCATTGTACTGGTGAAAACTCAAAGTATTCGGGAGTAGATTATATGTAGTCAAAGGCCAGTTGATGGAATAGGCCATAAATGTACAAATGAAGAGTTTGAAATAGATTGGTGAGATTGTTCATTGAAACAGTATGGCCTCTTTTTAGGATTTTTAAAATGTAGACCGATGTTTCCCTAATTTCTTTTAAGGTTATTCAATATAATTTAGCTTTTCTGAGTCCATTGATATATAATTAATTTCATTAACTAAGAATTCTATTAAGCAGCACTTCCATACTTCACTAGTACAACAATAATCAACAATTATAATAATGACCCATGTCATCACAAGATTCTGAAATGGCTCCTGAATGAACAGTGACTGAATTATATTCACTTTATAATTTTAATAATGAATACTTTATATTTTGTGGGTAATTCCCCAAAGGAACTATTTAAAATTAAACATTTTGTTTTCTAGTTTACATAAAAACAATTGGGTTGCTGAAGATGGCACTCTCTGTCATAGCAACCTTATTTTCCCCAGAAGATGCACCCAGGGACTTCCCATGAAGTGTGGTTTTTCATTGGAACCTGATAGTGTTCTTGGCTCAGCTACTCCCCATAAATGCAGAGAGGGCTCCCAGCCCTTGAAGATCCAGATTCTGATTTCCATTCCCTCGAGGATGATTCCAGCAAACTCTCCTGCCTTTCATGGTCACTTCTCCTTTCTCTCTGATCCTTATCAGGAGTGGGAAGTTGCCTTAGAAAAGGTGACACCATTTAGAGTGAATATATAATCCCCCAAAGTGACCACAGAGGTATGAATGAAGAGGTCTTTCCCCAAGCCCAAGCCAGATTCTACGTGAATCCACTTCCAGAAAATGCTCTGTGCTCTCAAATAAACAGTGAGGATTCAGTTCTATAGTTTTAGATTGTTCCAGCTAATCTGGAATCCAAGGCTACTCAAGGTGAGTCTCTTCCTTAGAATGATACTGGAGAGAGGACCCTTTCCATCCTGCACCTCTTCTGCCCTGGAGCTGCATGTCTGCCAGGCTCCTGTGCACTGAGCAGGACAGAGCTGGAGACTGCTTGGGTAGAGTCCACCAGTGAGACCCTCCTGGCTGCTGATTTCCACTCCCCTTTCTGGCTTTACAGTTCCTGCACAAGAAAGAGTTTGCCCAATTATAGGAAATAGCCAGGTACAACATTTATCAAAAATTGGGTATAAACTGAAAGCAGCAAAAATTAATTTAAAACAAATATTCTTTATGAAAAAAGGAAAATATTAATGTGATAGTGAATTACATATATTTTTATTCTTATGTTTTTTACTTTAGGGGAGTTGGATATTTCAACCTTAATCCCTTTCATTTTCATTTTCTAAGCAAAGACACATTTTGCCCATGGTCAAAATAGCCTCTACTACTTCTGTTATAGCTTCTCTCCCTATAGAGAGTGAACATTCAAACTGCTTCTGCTTGCTCTACACCATGTTCACTAAACTATTAGAAAATGCCTGCAGCAAATATATCATGGGTGTGTATTAGCGTATGTTCATAGACACATACCTGGACGAAGACATGGGGCTTTGTGGAGATGGTGCACTCTAGACAAAACTGGTCCCTTTCTTAGCTAAGGAAGACTTCTGGTTGAGTAGACACAGGCAATCTTTTTATATTGAAATATATCTGGAGCGCACATAAACAAAGTGTACTAAATCTCAGTTGGCAAGTTACAGAACGTCTATAAAAATGTCAGAATATAATAGGCATAGGAAGCTGATTTTGCTGGTGCCGAATTCTTGGTAGAAAAATTTTAATGATGCTCCCTCTGCTTTTGGTTCCTAGGGGAAAATAAGCTGGTAGGGGACCTTCTGGTCTTAGGAGGGGCCACACTTTACGGCATCTCTAATGTCTGGGAAGAATACATCATCCGAACCCTGAGCCGAGTGGAATTTCTGGGAATGATCGGACTCTTCGGAGCATTTTTCAGTGGAATTCAGTTGTGAGTAAAAATAACAAGAAACTCAGACAGTAGAAACTCTTAGGGCTTATTTTTACATTTTTTTTTTCTTCTGCGGCAGGGTCAGTTACCTTATTTTATAATAATTAAGACTGGTAACCTCTCACCAACCTTCCACATGAAATCTGAAAATTCAATATCTTTACTAGTAAATTTTCTATAAAATAAACAAGTTTATTATAAGTTATTAGAAAAAACATTTAATAGACTTTAAAGATACTTTACAAGAAAACATTAGCAGTACATTGATTCTGCCAAACCTGCCAGTGATTAGGGGGTGGGGGGGTTCCTCAGGAAAATAGAAAATCTAAATTTAAATGTCGCAATTTGATGCACTTCCCAAAAGTGACATTCTGTTTATTAGTACAATTGTCTCCAGGAAACTTATTAAATTTACCCTTTTATAAATTTGTTTTTTTATTGCCCATGGATTTGCATGAGTGAATTATATTTCAAATTCATCTTTAGAAATGTAATGTTTCCATTTTCTTTAAACAGGTGAAGATATAACAGACATTCACTAAACCTCAAAAAGTCAAAAACACCAATTTTTCAATAATTCTAACATTGCAGCATATGTCATCAGTGACTTGTGCCTCAGAAATTGTCGTGAGAATGTGTCAATCAAAACAGAATTTTCTATCACTAAAGACTACATGGTTTAGTTTCACATAAAAAATAAAGAATGATAGTATAACCTCCCGTCTAATTTCACCAAATATGTTTTTACAAAGCAAGCAATTCTGATTTTACCAAATCATTTTCTACAAACCAAATACTTTGTAATTGTATTGATTCAGTGTCTGCAGTTATTTATGGAAGATATTTGGCCATCCCCTTAAACATGTTTGGCCAATAGGCTGTTTCCAAGAAGCCTCCAAATTTTGATATCCTCAGATAGAAATGAAAAACTCCATAGCAAACAAGTCACGGAGATGGGAAGCTTCTCTGAGGATTTATTTTTGGTTCATTTTGAAAGCATGATGGCATTTTTACAGCTCCTAAATTTGGTGCTTTAGGTTTGTAAGAGGAAAAGAAATTGCCTAGTTCAACTATTCATAACCAACATTTTGTGGATGGATGGCTCATTTTATGGATTATTATTCTCGAATTCAAAAAATATATTCAGAGATCTAGCACTCATTTGCTTCAGTTATAGTCCATTAGAACTGACTGAGCCCTTTGGAGACACTGCTACCAAAATAATGGAAGTGGCATATGGGTGTGCTTGGGAAATGGGGTACATTGTGGGCTCATTGAAACCAAATAACTCAGGTGGAGTGGTGCCAGCCTCACCTCCTGGTCCTCTTCTAGTGCTGTGGTTCTCAAAGTGTCACTTTCTGACCAGCAGCACTGTCTTCACATCAGGACTCCTCGGATATGTACATTCATGCCCCCACCCAGATCTACCGAATCAGAATCTCTAGGAATGGAGGGCCCAGGAAACTGTTTCAATATTCTTTCCAGATGACATTTTTGTACATTTAAGTTTGAGAACCACTGCTCTAGAGAATGCTTAATGGGAAAATTCATTAAACCTGCCAGCACAGAAATTTTTCCAAACCTCACCATTTACTGTCAGGAAGCATCTAAGCAAGAATAAATAAAGGCTATGGACAGACTGTTTGGGTGATAAGGTCAGTGGGAAGTGCGAGCTCCACCATGCCCACTGGCACACTCTGGCTGCTGGGGCCACAATTGATAAATCCTTCAGGAATAAACCTCAGGCTGCTTTATTAGACTTGCTTCTATATGGCCTGAGGTATTTGTGAAATTCAGTTGCTTGCTTTATGATTTGTTTAAATCTGGTAAGTGGAAAAAAAAGAAGAAGAAGAAGAAGAAATAGGATGCATTAAAATCTTGCTCATCAGGTTCACTTTCTTTCCATTTGCAGAGCTATAATGGAGCACAAGGAGCTGTTAAAGGTGCCCTGGGATTGGCAAATAGGTAAGGGGTTTGCTCACCTAAGATGCTGGGCGAAGTGAACCTGGAAAATATGTTTGAAGAGTACTGTGGGTAGGGGGTGGGGCACACACAATGAAAGGATTTAGAATGAAGGGGACAAAAGAAAACGAAACCCTCTTGTCATTTTAGGAATTCTTGCACACTATACTCTTGTAGTGTCTGAACTGTATGAGTCATAATGCTTTCTAATTGAGCTTTTGCCCATTATCATCATCAAGATGCTGTTAGAGTAGACACAGAAGTATGTTATTAGGTTAAAGACCAACCAGAAAGAAAGAATGCCCTGAGGAAGTGATGGGACATAAATACAGCAATTTGCTCTAGCCAAGAAACACAAAACTGATGTGATCATAAAAAAGTGGCATTTCGGTAAAGAGAAAAAAATGAACTTAACAAAAAGGCATTAAAGAAAAACAAAGTAATGGATATTCTGAGCCCATAAAAACCTTTACAGAGAGAGTATTTTGCACACAGATATAGTTAATTGATCTCCAAATAGATTTGGGGGAAAATACCAAACATGCTTTGAGCTAATTAGTCATCCAGGGCATCTCAGATTCCACTTGTTTCTAAAATCACTTTTCTTTAAAGAAAAAAAAGATAGATAGATAGATAGATAGATAGATAGATAGATAGATAGATATAGATAGATATATAGATATAGATATAGATATAGATATAGATATAGATATAGATATAGATATAGATAGATATATACAGAGAGAGAGAGAGAGCACACGCAAGGATTTAAGATTGTAGGTGATACCCTAATGATCACACAGAAAGTCCTAGAAGGGAGTTACATTTAATACCCTCAGCCCAAAAGCTGTCCTATCAGTATCTGTACCAAGATGCATGAGTTCCAGCAATGAGCACAGAGCTTGGTTTGTGAGGGTGCTTGAAGATTGTGTGCTAGGAATGTAAATGAGGGTGAAAATACAGATGGTTCCCCAGTTTATATGAACTTTGATGGAGTCGACAGCTTAAGTCAAATTCTGCTTCCATGAGCAAGGACAATAATGATATAAACTTCCATGCACTACGTTACCTACCCTCGGCCCCAGAGCATCCAAGGCTACTTGCTGCTGAAATCATTCCCTCTGAAGGTACAATGTGAGCTACAGAGTTATGCATGCCTCTCCCTGAGGATTATCTCTAGGGATTTCAAGGGCTGATCAGCCCTTGTGTCTGTCACAGAGTCCTGCCATTTACTTCTCTCAAGTTTTGCTATAGAACATTACAGTTAAATGAAAATCAATAGGTAGAAAGACATGGAGATAGGAGAGGAGGGCAGCTGAGAAAGGATACCAGCTGCAGGTTACAGATGCATTTGCCTTTGTGACTCTTAGAGCCAGGAAATAGAATGTTACCTGGGCTTAGTAACACTTCACATGCAGTCGGTCTGTGAGTATAAATTAATTTTATATTAATAGCAATAATAAAAAATAATTTGTCCTCTAATTATGTGGATGTCATGTGCATGTCCACTGAGGTTCTGTTATAATTCCATGTTAGTTAAATGTGCCATTAAAAGGTAGTTTTATTCTGAATTCTCATATTGCCATGAAAATGTCAATCCCCTGCAGTCCAAGATGATGAAAGGCAGTATAAAGGGATACATTATGGAGCCATTTATTTAATCTCTGGTTGGAAATGAGGCCAAAATGGTTTAGAAAAGAAATCAAATATTCATCTTTTTTTTTTTTTCTGAACTGTTGATATGGTTGGGTTTGAGGTTTTTTTACACCAGGAGCAACTTTGTTGTCCTTACCTCGTCCTGACCTACTACAAGGTTCATAGAATTCCATGAATCAATGTTTATTGATTGAATGAATGAAAGAATGAATGGGAAGAGAATGACAAGAGACTTTAGGTTTGACATTGCACTTACTTTCTGGGGAACTGGGAAATGACATCCCAGCTGCTGTGACTTGTGTACTAGAAAGGCAGGAAGACATCAGTGGGGTCAGCATCCCCCCCTATTCTGTAAGAAGTCACCCAAGAGTGCCGAGCTCTGATGTCTGTGTCTTGGTGGAGAGCTTGCAGCATCTTAGTTAAGGGGCTGGAATCTAGGCTATCTTCTTCTCCCACCATCTGTCAATGCATTTCTCTCCCTTCCTTGTTTCCACATCAGTAATCTCCATACAGTATCTGGAACAGCTCATATGGTTATCACTTTTTCAAAGTAAAAAGATATTTCTTTTTTTCCTATGAAGTAAGTGAAATAATAAATGTGCTTTATAGTTTTTGGACTTAGAAGGCATTTTTTTAAAACACATTTTGTTATTTTTCTATAATATTGGCCAGTTGCAAGATACAGGGTAGTTAAAAGCCAGAAGATAACAGTTGTTGTTTGTTTTTATTTCTTTGTTTTACTCTACTGAACAGAAAGACTGAGTCTGGTTATGTGATCATTAAATTCAAGTATGACCTAAAAAAGCTAAACTGTCCTTCTGAGAAGCAGGTGTGTTCAAGCCACAGCTGGAAATCTAATAAATAACTTAAACATTTCCTTTATCTCGTTTGCCATATCATGTTAAAGGATGTGTGAACTAACCTAAGCTGATGTGAAAATCAAATGTCAGAGGAAAGAAAAAGCATGCCGGGGGTCAGCTAGTACAGCTCTTTGGCACACAGGAAGCATCTTCACTTTTGTGTCGTGAGTGATGCTTCTTTTCCTTTTGGTTTTTCCTGGAGGCCAAAACAGGACATTTAACCTTTCCCTGAAGATGGAATAATGGGATCACAGAGCAGGAAGGACCTTAAAGAAAATGAAATTAAGGATACACCCTTTTTAAAAAAAAAATTTTTTTTTTTAAACCAATGTTGAATCAGAGGCCTAGGGAAGTGACATGATTTGACGAAGCTCACTTCTCCTGTGCTGGGACTAATGGCCACTGACTGAGCAAGGCCCACCAGCCTGGTTCCCTTTACAGACTTAGCCTTATGTGTATGTTCTGAGAAACCATTTTACCTAGACCTTATTTTTAAGAATTAAAAATAATATTAAAAATCTAAGATTTTCAGAGGAAAATGAAAGAACACCAGTGGGATCCCAAAGAAAGTGATGAAATAAAATATATGCAGCATACTACATACATGTATATAGCATATATCACATAATTACATAATACAGTTATATATCATATATATTATGTATGGTGTACTAGATGCTCATTAGAATCAAATAGGTATTCCTTCAAAGCCCTGTTTCTCTTTGTAAAAGTTAAATAATATAGAGTAGTGGTTTGTGCTCAGAATTGAAAGCCAAATGGCCTGTATGACCATAGAGCAAGTTGCTCCCTCTGTATGCTGGTCTTTTGTCCGTTTACTCTCAGATCTATCTATTTCTTATCCTAGTTCTTACTTTGCTCTTCTCTACATCTCAGAAGCTGACTCTTGCAAAATACACTTCCCAGGCTCCCTTGTCAATTGGCTTTCACCCAGGTTTGGCCAATGGGAGGCAGCAGAGGGAGACTGGAGGGTTGGAGGAAGAAAAAAATGGGGGTGCTCCTCCTTGCTTCTCTCTGTTTTGGGTTGGACCTCTAGAAAGGGCTGAGTGTCCTCAACGATGCTACCTCAACTGGGTTCTCTCACTTCTGACCCCTGGTCACATGGTCATCCCCCACTGGAACTCTCTCAAAACAATGGTGTGAGTAACTTACTGCTATTGCTACATTCTTTATTGTCTCACCATTCTCGTTTCCCCTATGAGCCATTCAAACACCTTTGTAACTTGTATCCCATATTAAATTTCTTCTGTTGAATCTGGTGTGGACTGTTTCTTGACTGATACACTCTATAAACCTATTTCCTTACCTGTATTAAGAGGACTACAGTAGTAATGACATTATACTGTGTGAAGATTAATTAATGTATATAAAGTTCATGTCACATAGCAAGCTCTCAATTGGTATTAGCCGATAGTATTTTTTCCAATCTCTTTTGCTTAAAACACTTTAGTGCATGAGGACAAAAGTGACTGAAATCTGCCATCAGCAAGAGAAAAAATTTCAATTAAGAAATGGTTATACGCATGCTCTGTCTATAAACGTAGTTATTGCAACCATTATGTAGTTGTCAGTCAAAAAAGTAATTCAGTTCATTTGTTTGTATTGATTGATTATTTGAAAACCCTACATTGACAGCAAGTCGGACCTTCAGATGCTTGCTAATGTTCGTTAACTAGATAATGTCCACCTCAGAACAGCAAATCAGTAAACTGCACTAATAATGCATCTCCATTCTCAATTCAATTATGTTTGACTGACTATACTTTGCTCACAAAACAGGATATTAACACACGAAAACACTGGTTGACCTAATAAAGTAATTGACTGTGATGATGGTGTATTTGTTCTACTCCCATTTCTTACATTTAATTTCTGAAATTTTTAAAAATACATTTAGAATGTTAACATTTGAAGTATTCTGAGGTTGCCTGATATGTAGAATGAGACTCTGCCATTTATCTATTTTTTCTACTCTCCTTCTCTTACCAATTGTGCTTGTAAAGTCACACTTCTCTGAGCCTGCCAATTATATATATCCAGCAACCTGCTGGACAAATCCTTAGATGATGCATAAGCATTTAAAATTTAACACGTTCAAACTGGAACCTTTTATTTTCTCTGAAAACCTGGTTCTGTTTCAATTCTCTTCATTGCAGTAAGTGGCATCACAATTCACCCAGTTGCTAAATTAGCCAGAATCCATAAGAACCCATGGGTTTCCTTGATGCCCTTGTTTACCTCACTGCCTACATCCAATCTATCACCAAGACCTGTTGAGTCTTCACAGACCTAGCCACTTCCTTTCATCTCCACTGCCATTCTAAGAAAAGCTACCAGCACCTCTTGACTGGACTATGATACTACACTTCTCCTCCCATGCTTTTCTCCTTCCAATCCCTTCTCCAAACAGTAGCCAATTATCTTTTAAAATGTAAATCGAATATTAGCTACCTGCTACATGCTCCTCAATGACTTCATATTACAACTGGATTAAGAAGATAACAATTTCCTTTCATGAACTACAAGGCCCTAAATAATTTATCCCCTGCCTGATTTTCCAAGCTCATCCCTTATCACTGCCCAATTCTATCTATCTGCTCAGACGTTCTGGCCTCTGGCAGCTCCTGGAACACATCAGGCCCTGTCTCTTCTGCAGATCTTTTCATTTGTAGATCTCCCTGCCTAAAATATTCTTCCCCTGGCTTTATAGTCCTCTATGCTCCTTTCATAGAGAAGCCTAGGTAGTCATCTTTCCTAAGCAAGCCTCCTGCTGTTCCTTCTAAGGAATGCTTTCTTCCTTCATAGTGTAATACCAAGTCTAAACTTCTTATTTATCCTCTTATCCATTGCATTAGTAGCCCACAATAGAATGCCTAGGGCATAGCAGGTATTTAGTGAATAAACGGTTAAATAATTGAGTAAATATAGAACATCAGAGTCCACATATGAGAGCCCATGGTGTGCTTGCTAAAGTAATGGAAGGGTAGAATTCTGGAGCCTTCTAACCCAGTCATGGATAATCTAAATCAGTGATGCCCTCCAAAAAAATTTTTTTTATTAAATTTTTTTTAAAAATGCAACTCTGGTGCCCGGACTGTGTTCTGCTCATTTGATTTTTTTTTTGGTGTATTAATTTAAGGATATATCTTGGCCTTAGTCTCAGATTCAATAAAGGAGTACTGAATTAATTTTTATATCTTTTCATGTATTAATCATAGGTTATTTAGTATTGCATTTTTAATAACTTGGTTAAAAGGAAAGTGAATTATAAAGCAGCCTGAAACTGAAGTAGAGGAAAATTGACAATTTTTAGGGAATTAAAATTTCTGATGAAGCATCAAAAGCCATTTGATATGGCTATGATGGAACATCCATGAGGGAGAGGACTGGTACCTTATAGAACTAGGAAAGTGGTTATTCCAGTTTCTCTTGGGGCACTTCTACCACACTAGAGGGGGCTGTTGTATTGAGTTTACTTACTTCATGTTCAAAATAATTTTTATATATAGACTTGATGCAGCTTGCCTTAAACTTAGGATCAGAAATGTATAGAAGAATAATTTATGCCCTTAAATACTTCTCACATGAGAAAACCAAACTTCTCTTTGGAGGAGTCACTGGTCTTCATAGTCAAAGGGACTGGAAGTCCAGTATCTACCAAACCCTCCAAAATTCACAGGATTCAAAGAAACAATCTGCCCATGGCTCACACCGGACACATTATATCAAGGATTCCTTTGGAAAGGTTGGTTAGTTTTATTATATTGTAAAGCCCACAGATCCACTGAATTGTATTATATATGCTTTTTTTATACCTGTTCTTTCAAGGTAGAGAAATGCCTTTTTTTCCTTACATTTGTGTTATATCAACATCTAGGGGGAAAATAAGCCAAACTCTAGATTTAGCCATAAACTTCTGCATGGGAACAAACAAAATTGTGTGCTTATGGAATTATTATTAATAATTATTTGTCTAGTTATAATTAGAGATTTAGAAGTTGAGAGATGAACCATATATTATTTTAAGGGCATTTTTTTCTCTTTTGCGCATGTTAATTCTTTGCTCGTCTGCGAAGTGTTTACCTATTTACTTATAAAACAGCAGAGCTTACTTGTGAGAGCTCACAGCATACTAGGAAATGCAATAAGGGAGTAGGTTTCTTGTCTGTTGGAGATTAGGCTGGGCAGGATTCACATATCTGGGAGAAATTAACAGATCATCTTGGGCTCGAGCAATGAGTAGTCTGCCCAAGGTCACACAGTGAGGATTCCAATTCAGTACTCTGACTTAGACCAGATCTCTTTGACAAGTAGGTTCTTCATTTGTAAGGACTATGTAGTTATTTATCATTGTGAGCAATACATGATACCAAGCAGTTATATTCCTATTTTTCAAATAAAAAAAAACTGAAATGAGAAAAGTTTTAACAGGCATGGATAATAGCAGGTAATTACTGCACAATTAAGAATAGAATTCAGAAGGCTCGACCCATGTTCTTGATGGGACATTGCCTCTCCTCCCCCTCAGGCCTGCTCTACGTCGGCTTTAGTGCCTGCATGTTTGGTCTCTACAGCTTCATGCCAGTCGTCATAAAGAAAACCAGTGCCACTTCAGTCAACCTCTCCCTGCTCACAGCAGATCTGTACAGTCTCTTCTGTGGATTGTTTCTCTTCCATTACAAGGTAAGCTGAATCTGTGCTCCTTTGTAAAGACACTTGGTAAGGAATAACATGCAGGTAAGAATGCCCTGCTGTGGAATGCCCTGACTTTGTGTAAGAAGGTAGGATTGAAACTGTATGCTAACCCTCATGATGTGGCATTCACATTTTAACCATAAGACAGAAGAAACATTTTGTTATAAGAGACCAGTAACTACAGAAGATTGATAGTGAAAGATAAGCAACTGCCATAGTGGGAAGGGTTTTCAAGATGGGGACAGTTTTTCTGACACCATTCAGCCCAGAAGCTACTCTTTTTTCAGCCTAAAGCTAGGAAGATTTGTATAATTCACAACTATGACTTCAAAATGGATTCTGCCAAAGGCACTGGCAAAGTGTGTTCTCACTGGAGAGAAAAACAGTTCTTGAATTATTTTTCTGCAGATGCTTTCATATCTGCAAATATGAATGAAAATGTTAATGCATTTGAAATATAGTTGACCCTTGAACAACATGAGTTTAAACTGCATGAGTCCACTTACATGTCAATTTTTTCCAATAAATAAATACAGTATTATAAATGTATTTTTTCCTTAAGACTTTTAAATTACATTTTCTTTTCTCTAGCTTATCCTATTGTAAGAACACAGTATATAATACATATAACCTCCAAGATATGTGTTAATTGACTGCTTATGTTATCGGTAAGGTCAACAGTAGGTTGTTATTAGTTAAGTTTGGGAACAGTTGAAAGTTATATCTGGATTTTCAACTGCGTGGGGGTCAGCACTCCTAAACCCTGTCTTGTTCAAGTATCAACTGTAATTTCTTTGCTAAAAGGTTGAGGTTTGAGTAAAAGAGTAGAAAGAGATATTGTGAAGCATTTGCAGCTGATACATTGGCCCTGAAGAAAGGAAGTTAGTGCAAAGATGGCAGTCTTTTTGAAGACTACCCACAACCCAGCCCAGGGAAGGTGTGACTAATTGGTGCTGGCACACAGATGTCAGATACTATCTTTTAAATGCTAAACTCCCTGCAACTATTAACAATTAATTAGAACTGGTAGGTATGTGAGAGAGACACACTTGGCATTCCTTAACTAGTCCTGTAAGATAAAGTTTAATGGGAACTAAGAACAGTGCGAAAAAGGACAAGTATGTAATATCCAAATAGATAAGACGAAATGAGGACAGGAAAAATAAGAGGCAGAAGAAAAGTAACACTGTTCTGGCCAAGTGCTTCACCAGTGGATTTACAGTTAAAATCACCGGCACATGGGTGTGGCCAGCTGCTAGGGCATCTCAGTGAGCAAGACATCTTCAACCTAGTCACCCTGGGTTTGAAGGTTCCCAGAGAAATGCTGAGCTGGGAAGAGTATGTACTAGAGAGGACCAGAGGCAAGGTGGTTGAAGTGAATAATCAGAAATATTACTAAGAGAGCTAGAGTCATGCCTACTGATGATCAGGAAGAGACAGAAGGGCAGACAAGGATGGAAAGGAGGTCACAAACAAGGTTAGCAGCTGGGAGGACCAGAAGCAGATCTGGAAGAGGAGAGGTAGAGAAAGTGGCTATGGCAGCAGACAGTTCTGAGCCCTTATTTTATGTACAGTCTTATGCCCACTGTGATGGCAAAAGGAATGGTTTAAGAACTGGATAATATTTACACATTGTTTGTAAATTTTTTTGTCTACATAATCCATTATCCATTTCTTGAGTGTATCCTGGTCCTCTTAAGGGTAAAAAGTAAAGTCATAGCATGTTCCCCTCATGCTGTTTCTAGCCATAGTGCTGGGCGGTCCAGCTTCCTTTACAATCCCCTTTCATACACATTTAATTATGTTTGCAGACATGGGACCACCTAGCTATGGTCTCATCAGTACACACAGTGGCCACCCTTCTCTCTGCAGCTAAACATTCACATCTAGTCCAATCTTTAAGCATGAATTCTGTTCTCAGCAATTATTCCTATAATGGTCTTTATAAACCCTTGAACTAGAAGAACCCCTTTAATATTCCTTAAGAAAAGGAGACTAAAATCTGTTCTTCTGAGGACTGAGGTCATTTCTTGGGCAGACCAGATCCAGTCCAGTTCTCGGTATTCCTTACAGCAGTGTTCCCGAAAATTTGTTGTCACCAAGGGCAATTCAAGAAAATGCAGATTCATGGACCACATCACTGAGTCACAAAATCAGTAACTGGGGACATGTCCGAGGGAGTCTGCATTGTTAACAGGCTCTCCTGTGAGGCCAATGTTCTCTGAATTTAAGAACAAATACCTGAGGTGTACCTGAACAGTGCTCTTTCCTATTTGAGTATGTCACTCTTCAAATATCCACTGACTTTTGATTAAACCTGGGGCTCTCCACATTTACAACCATCAAGAGCCGAGAAGGCTGATGGACCAGGTAAATTCTCATTCTCCACAATCCATCTTCTCCCATCATTTGTATGTTACCACTGACTTAGGATAAGTAACTTTGCTGAATAGGAAACCACGTAGTAACCGTCATCCTGCTACCTGAAGAAAAGCTGTGTTATTGGAAAATTAAATTTCTGTATTCACCAGTTTGAAGGTGAAATAGATTTTTTTTTTATTTCTTAAAGCACTGTTTTTACTCTACACATACATTTTGTTATTCCTTAAAAGATTAATTCCCTTAAGGCAACAATTGGTTCAACATAGTGTTTTTTCTAGTTAAAATCAATTCCTATTGTCTTGTTAAAAATTAAACTTTCAAGATAATTATAGATTCACATCTCATTTTAAGAAATAATACAAGAGAGACCCCATTTGCCCCTTACCTAGTTTCCTCCATCGTTAACAAAATTGTAGTACATTGTCAGGATATTAACATCTATACAGTCAACATGCAAGCATTTCCATCCACACGAGTGTTGTTCATGTTGCCTTTTTATAGCCATACTTACTTCCTTTCACCCTGTAAGACCACTAATTCAGTCTACATTTCTCTAAATTTGTCACCTTGAGAATGATATGCAAATGAATTATATGATATGTAACGTTTTCTCACTTAGTCTAACTCTCTGGAGATCCATCCAGATTGTTTCATGTATCAGTGTTCATTCATTTTCCTTGCTCAATACTGTTCCATGTACAATTTATTTAACCATTCACCCAGTGAAGAACATCTGGGTTGTTTCATTTTGGGCTATTATAAATAAAGCTGCTATGAACATTCATGTATAGAATTTTGTGTAAACAGAGTTTTCATTTCTCTGAGGTAAACCCAAGAGTACAATTGCTGGGCATATGGTTCTAGAGTATTTAGTTTTATAAAACTGCCAAATTGTTTCCCAGAGTGGTAGAGTGGTCTGTTGTTTTTTATTACAATGAAATACATATTCATCATGATAAAGTCAGAAAATACAGATAAGTACTATTATACACTGGTACCATTTTACAGTGCATATATATTTTGACAGTTTTCAGTTCATATATTTTCACAAAAATTTAATTACAACATACCTACTGCTTTGTTACATGCTTTGTACATATACATTTCCTTGTCATTTAATAGCTATACATAATGTGAATCTGAATGGTTCTCAACTCTGGCTGCATTACAATCACCTGAAGAGAATATAAAACATAGCTGTGCCCAAGGCCCATCCCAGGGAGCATTGTCCTGATTGGTCAGGAGTGTGACCTTTTAAAAGCTCTTCAGGTGACTCATCACATATCCTAATACATAGCCAGAGTTGAGAATCGCTAATCTACAAGATTATTTTTAATGAATATATAGCATTCCATGGAATAGTTAAACTTTATTTAACCTAGGGTTTCTTAACCATGGCACTATATATATATTTTAGATAAGATGATTCTTTATTAGGGGGAGGAGACCTGTCCTGTGCTTTGTAGGATGTTTAGTAGCATCTTCAGCCTGGACCCACTCAATGCCACTGGCAGCCCCACCCCCCAGTAGTGACAATAAAAATTGTCTCCATACGTTGCTAAATATTGAGAACTGCTGAGTTAACAATCTCTAGTTATTGAATTCAGATTATATCTCTTTTTGGCTAATATAATTTTTGAATAATAAAATTTGGGGAATTAGCTTGTACTAAATCTTTGCTCACATTCAATGTTTCAATGCTTTTTAATAATTTAAAAATAAATCTCATAATTGGTTTGTTTCATTTCTACTTTGAAACAAAGATTTTAAAAATAATTTGAGAATCCTATTAACCAATTTGGAACACTGCATAGAAGCAATATTTGCAAAACCCTGTTAATATTATGACAACCAATATTAGGACATAGACAAATGTTTTATTTCTTTTCCCCCTCACTCTCATTGTACTTACAGTTGATACCACACATTTATCCTGAATAAACACTGCCTTATTCTATTCTCTAATTGTTTTAGGAACAATAGTATTAATATTTGCAAAGAAGTAAGCTTGATACTCATTTTAAGTCTAAAAATTAAAAAAAAAACTTTCCTTTGGCTTAAACAATTTCTTAAAGAATTTTTCAAGCTATGTTTGGATTTACAGTCAAATAGTTATTGTTTGGAAAATCAGGGTTTTTTCCCTCCAGGACTCAGTTCACTGCCTCTGAAATTGCCTTGGGCTTGCTTGCCAGAAGGGAGGCTCTTTGTAGCTATGCAGAGGGCAGTTCTCAGTGCCTTGCAGTTTCCCACCACAGCCAGATGGACCAACTCAGAAAACTGATTTTTAAATAATACCAATTGGAGGTACTTTTATTATTAAGAGAAACTTATGGTCAATGCAAAACTCTTGGCACATTTTGCAGAATTTAAAAATGGTGATGTCAAATGATTGTGTGTGTGTATGTGTGTGTGGTGTGTCTTTGGCAGAGTGGGAGAAGGTGGTAATATTTTTACATATCTTCTTTATAGAACTGTCTACTTAAATTATTCATCCGGTTTGTCTTTTTATTTTTGAGTTGTAATATTTCTTTACATATGCTTGATACTAAGCCCTTATCATATATATGATTTATGGATATTTTCTGCCACTTTGTTGTTGTCATTTTCTTGCTAGTGTTCTTGGAAACACCAAAGTTTTTAATTTTGATGAAATCAAATTTATCTATCTGTTTATACTTTTAAAAACATGAAAAGAATCAAGTCAGTTCCACCACAGTCTCTGGGCCACCAAGTCTTCTCTGGTGGTTTCCAACGCTGATCCTCTACAGGGCTGTGTAGTAATGACTGCTGTTTCTCTCACTGTCCGCTCTAAGGGGATAAATGAAAGTCACATCCTAACATCAAGAAGATTCATTTTAGTTGGGAGTGTCTTTACTCTAGGAAGAGCATAGTGTGGAAGAGATTTTAAGCCTATAACTCTCAACTTTGGCAGTACATTGGAATCACCTGAAGATATTGAAAAGTACTGATGCTTGGATCCCACTCTCACTGATTCTTATCTGTGGTGTACAATGCAGTCTGGACATCAGCTTTTTAATGGCTTCCCAAGTAATCTTAGTTTGCAGTCACAATTGAGAGTTACTAGTTCAGACTTACCTTATGTGGCTGAAGCAGGTGGAACTAGGGCCGAAGAGTGAAAATTATAAGATGAAAGATAAAGAAATTTTCTTAACAATTAGTTATTCGAAAGTGGAAAAGCCAAGGGTCCCCAATCCCCAGGCTGCAGACTGGTACTGGTCTGGGGCCTTTTAGGAACTGGGCCGCACAGCAGGAGGTGAGCGAAAGAAGCTTCATCTGTATTTGCAGCCTCTTCCCAGCACTAGCATCGGCACCTCAGCTCCACCTCAGATCATCAGGCATTAGCTTCCCAAAGGAGCACGGGTCCCTAGTGCCAAAAAGGTGAGGGACTGCTGGAATAGACTGCCTTTGGAGTTTCACTCGCTGGAGGAGCTGGACAAGAATGTGAGAGGGGTGGTGCGAGGGGCCTCACACTTCACAGAGAATTGACCTGTGACCTCTGAGGTCTCATTGGGTTTTACTACACTTTGCAGTTATCATTTATTCTTTCACTTGATCATCATGTCTTTACTCTGAATCACCTTCTGGGCTTGTTATAAATATCTATAGGTTTCAAGGGGAGGGCTATTTGTTCACAGATGTTGCCTACCCAGGCAGAACTAAATGATTAAATGAAACTCTGCTGCCCAACATTGATTATTTGCTTTTTCTCACTTTCCACTCTTGGAAAAAATCCATTCTCTTCCTCACCCATCAATTCACTATCTGCAGCTTCTCTGCCTGTTGTGCTGGCTGCCATGCTGACTGGGCAATATGACCCCACCCTGGGGAAGCGAATGACCTACTTCTGAATTAGATGATCTGCATGGTATAGTGCTCCTGCAAATTCTAATTTTACAAGACTTTTGAGAAGTGGTGATATTTTTCTGTTCTTTATTACTGACAACATTATTGAATCCAGAATAGTAAATCTATTGCAATTCATGGAAAGCACAGGAAATAAGCTTTACTGTCCCTCAGAGACCCCCAATTTGATAGTGTGTTGTCTTTATAAGGTCAGAGCCTGATCAGTTATAAGCTCTATATCCTTATATTTATTGTATGAACAAGGACACTTTTGAAATTGAAAGGTAATTAGTTTCCTGTGGCTGCTGTAATAAATTACCACATAGTGGCTTAAAACAATACAAGCTTATTATCTTACAACTCTTGAGGTCAGAAGTCTCAATGGGCTAAAATCAAGTGTCAGCAAAGCTACATGGCTTCTGGAGGCTCTAGGGGAGAACTATTTCCTTGACTTCTCCAACTTCTGAAGGCTAACTGTATTCCTTGGCTTGAGACCCCTTCATCTTCAAAGCCAGCAGTATAGCATCTTCCAATCTAACTCTGCCATTCCTTCTTTCTTTGTGTGATTATATTGGGCCCACCTGGATAATTCAGGATAATTTCTCCTTCTTGAAATTCTTAATTCAATCACAACTGCAAAGTCCCTTTTACCGTGTAAGGTGACATACTCACAGGGTTCAGGGATTAGGATGTGACCATCCTTGGGGGCCGTTACTCTTCCTACCACAGCAGGACTATTCATAATTACAGAAGACATATAAGTGTACATTGGCTACAAACTGGGCCAGCTGGGATGTGTAGGTGTGGTCTTTAGAAGCTACATCTAGACAACAAAGACACATTCTCCACCTATAGACGCCACGCTCTGTTGAAGTTCCCAACTGATTTTTAAAGTAGTTCTGGTTACCTGCTAATATGTGACTTTAACAAACAAAACACTAAGTTGTGTGGGGAGGAAATGAACTGGGGTGAGAATGCTAATTCAGTATCTACAGCATGAAGTGTGAATTCAGCACTATGGAGTAATAAAACGAGGATGGACTGCAAAATCAAAGGAGTCTAGATTTAAATTGTGCCTTCTGTTTACTTGTTAAGTACCTTGAACCATTTTTTTTTTTAATTCTCCAAACATCAAGGTAATATGACTTGCCTTATGGAGTTTTTGAAGGGTTCGATAATTTATAAATGGTGACCAATAATGATGTACTTCTGATTAAATATAAGGTTTAGAGTTAGTAATCTCCATCCTTATTTTTGGGATACTAATCTTATTTTAAGATTTTGTAACTAGATGTAGCTTTTAACAATTTTGTATGAATTTTTTCTTAATCCTTGTTTGAAAAGACAAAACCGGGGTCTCCTGTAGCATTTTAGAAAATATTATATCAGTCATTTTTAATTAAATTCCTTGATTTCTTAATTACTTACAATATAGTTTTAGATAATAGTCGTAAGTACAAAACATTCAAGAGTTGTTCAAATAAAATGCCGAAAAATTATTTCATGATATACTATCATGTGTTAAACATTCTATAAAAAAAATAGTAGCCAATGTTGAATATATAAGATATTTCCTTTTTCCTGATGTTTAAAATAGAAAATGGCAACTTCATACATTTTGCTATTACTTTTTCAAGGCTTCATATTGCCACTGAATTGTTGTACTAGTTAAAGTTGAAAGTAATTTCATAAGCAGAAATTATTTTTGTAGGTTTATCAAAATAAACAAGAAATTAATTGAGAAAAAAATGAAACATTGTAAGTTCTCTCCAGATCCCCTTTAAACACTCTACTTAGGCCATTGGTTTGTATGGTTTCCCACAATGAACAGCATGAAACCACATGTCATCCTATTGGAAAAGGAATATTTTAGGGCTGCATAAAACTTATACTCTTACCTCAGAAAAATGTTTTTATCATCCAAATATCCACTACTACAAAAAGGGGGATAAGAGAATTCAAAATCATTTGTCCAAGAAGGCTACTTTAACTACTTTGGGTAATGTGATTCATGTAAATTTCATAGAATTTCATCTGTATGGGTTCATTAGAAAACGTTCTGCATGTTTTAGTTTCATCTTTATACAGATAAATTTTTTATAATTGCTGAGTTATTTTTGACAAATAATCAGAAAAGTTTCTTACACTGTCAGCTGCCTATTCTAGTAATCTGGATTACATCCTATGAGGACAGGTGTAGAGTTCATGATTCTTTCTGATCTTCTCTGTCAGCCTCTAAAAATTAGATCACACATGTGCCAGTTTCTCTTACTGGTGTTGTTGTAGGTTGCTGTTGTTTTTGTTGTTGTCATTGTTATAAGAGACTTGGCAAGAAAGATTTAAGAACTCTAGCCATGAGGCTAATTTAATAATATGTTATTATGCACTAAGTTTAAAAGAACTTCACTCAGCAAATATTTATTTTATGCCTTCTGTGTGCCAGGTACTGTTTTGGTGCTTAACTATTTATTTCTAAATAAAGATAACAAGAACACCAAAAATCACTGGGTAGATTAATGCAAAGGATAACATTCCAAATCGCTGAAACTCGACTTGACCAGCAATCTAAAACATCCTTAACATGCGAGTGCCAATGCCAGAGAGTTTGCAGAGACTGAATTATGAGTGGAATCTTTCATTAGCTGTGGATTAGAATCTGGAGCCAGGAGACCCTGTTGATCCTCTGTGCCAGTGAGCAATTTCAGTAACTGAATTGCACTTGAAAAGCCAGGGCAGGCAGCCTCAGCCTGTGGCAGCTGATGAGCAGAAAAGCAACACTACACGTCTTATTTATAAAAGTACTCCCATAAGTAGCTTATACATTTCTTTTTGTAAGAGTGGCATTTTAAGAGGCCATGAATTCTAAGTTCATAGTACCTAAATATAATAATAAGTGGGTGATTTTTAAATTAATTCTTATCTTTTATAACTCTTTTTTTTTCTATTTTTTAAACTGTCAGTGGTGAGTAGAGAATTGGCAAAACTGACATCACTGAGGCTCCAAAAACATTTCACATGAAATACCAAACTGATGGAGCAGGGGATGTTTGAACATGGTTTCCTTCTGCCTGGAAACTCAGTACAGTGTTTTTTGAGGTTTCCATCTTGATGAATTAGTTAGGGTAAATGTTGCTAGCTTCTGTGGGTGGAAGGAAACACTTCCCAAGGAGCCTTTCAGGATCCTAGGCTCCTTCCATCTTGTAGCTCTGGCATCCTCTAACACAGGAATAAACAAACTATGAACTCCGCACCAGCCCCATTTTTTTGTAAATATAGTGTTATTGGAGCACAGCCATGCCCATTTCTTTATGTGTATTATTCATGGCTGCTTTTGTCCTACAATGACTGCACTGAGTAGTTGTGACAGAGACTGTATGACCCACAGCCTAAAATATTTACTATCTAGTCTTTTAAGAAAAAGTTTGCTAGCCTCAGGGGTAGGCCCTTGCAGTCCTCTGCAGGGCTCTCTGCGAGACAGCCTGGGTACTTTTATGGTCACCACTTAATCAGTTCTTTCTAAATGGAAAGAAATATGAAAAGTATATTCACCAAATTGAGAATAGGAGTCCAAGGGTGGGCAGAATGGCACAGTATTACAAGCCTGAGCCCAAGCTACAGGAGCAGACCACCTTGGTGTGAATTTCAGCTCACTCCTTACCAAGGGGTCCCTAACTTTTTGTGCTATGGGTACCTCTGGCAGTCAGATGAAGCCTGGAGATCACTTTCACAATGTTTTAAATGTCTAAAATAAAATGCATAGCATTACAAAACAGGCTAATTGTATTAAAATAAAGTTATCAAAATATTTTAAAATGTGATGATATAGTAACATATCAAATCACAAATCACAAGATCTGGAAGCCCATCTATAACTACTGTCATTTCAAAGCAGTGATGAGTGTAAGCAATATGAGAGAGATCTGTAGCAATTATAACATGACATGAAAATATGTGTGATTTCTATTAGCGAGAACATCTAAAGCACTGCTAATACTAATGTAGCTCATTGCTCACATTTATAATGAAGAAATGCCAAATGTCAGTTAGAGTTCTAGTGAAAATAAAAATCCGGGTTTCTTCTCCAGGTTTACTCCCTGAATTCTATAAGGAACTACCAGCTATACAGCCTCGATCAAAAGTTACTTAACTTCTCTCGATTCTTGTTTCCTCATCATCAAAACTGAGGTCATGTTAGTGGATGCTATATAACTAGTAGCATCAAGGTCTCTGTATAGAAATGAGATACTGCAGCATCTGACACAACGAACACAATAAATAATGCCATTATTGAAGATAGTAGATTTTGAGTGCTTATATATCATGTTCTTCACACTTTTCAGAACTGCATAAATTACATGTGGCTGAAACAGTATATGAACATTTATTATTTTTACAATCATATAATGATAAAGTTATTTTCACTTCAAAAATACATAAAGCTAGCAGTCCCCTCAAATAAAAAAAGCATCTAAATACAAATCTTTGCCATTGAAAAAATGGGACAAAATTGCAATGAGACACTGGTTGATTAGAGGGTTCTGAATGGTTTTTTCTTGGTTTTTATCAGTAAACATGAACAAAGAATTAAAGTGTTTCTATGTGTTTGCTTTCCTCATTTTTATGTAACTAAAACTCTTCATTCATAACATTGCTAAGCACTTAGTCATATACATCATTTTTCTTTCATTTAAATATTTGGGGATGTAGTTTTATTTTTTAAATAAATACATTGTAAACTATTCTGTGGGGCTTCACACTTCTCAGTGTAACTCAGCCTAACCTGAATGTAAATCTGGTTGCCAGTTTCATATTCAGTTACTTTGTTAAACCAGACATGTTTGTATAGGAGCGTACCTGTTTCCCATTGCTCTGTGACAATCTCAGCAGTTATGGGTTGTATTTGTGTTTCCTTTGAGTACTAACCAATTCCATGTTTAACTGAAAAGCTTCACTTTATATAAGAACTAAGCTCCAGACGATAGGGGTCATGCTGTCTCCTCCTTTGCTGGATTCCTGGTATCTAGGACAGTGCCTGGCACGATAAGGGTTTAGAAATTATTTATACAATGAAAGACTTATTTCTAAAAGAAACATTTAAAGTTAAACTTTAATTTTCTAGGCTACACATTATCTAAGAATTTTCACATGAAAAGCAAAAAAAAAAACTTTTAAATGATGTAGACTCTACATTTCAAGTTGATGAAACCAGCTAAAAAGTAAAAATTTCATATCCTACAATAGCAAGTCACTGTTTTGATTCATTCTTTGATTGAACTGAATGATTGCTTAGGGAACATCTCAAGGGAACATGAAGATTAAAAAGCCGGCTTAATGCCAAAATAACTATAGACAGTGTCACAAGGGAGTGAGAGAATAGAATTCACATCAAGGTTGTGAAAAGACATTTGTGCTAGTGGTAGAATAAAATTATATCTAATATTTAGATTTATTATTCATAAGTCATCCCACAGTAAAATTGTGAAATGAGTCATTTTCACATACTATATTATTGTAGGTATATCTATATTTGTTGATGTGTCTACATCCACAGGGTGTAGAAAACTTTTGTAAAAGGCTAGATTATAAAATATTTTAGATTTTGCAGGCCAGTCCCTTTCACAAGTTCTCAGCTCTCCTTTGGACATCGCTGTCTTCCAATAAAACTTTATGTATAAAACCAGTCAGCTGCTAGATTTGTTAGTTTACTAACCCCTGATGTAGACTATAACTTTCTATGCAAACTTTTCCCTAGGTCTTCAGCACCAAGAAACAGCCAGTTTTCCTCTGCCAAGTGTGTCATTAATAATGCTGCTGAAAGCTATACACAAAATGTTACAAACTTCTTCGCACTTCATATGTGCACACTTGTTTTCAAAGCTAATTGTAATAATTTCTACCAGTTTTAGAATAAGTGGGGTGAATACCTTCTATTTGAGTTCTTGTGGCGTCTAAGACCGCATCTATTAATGTTATTATAAGGGTATCTGTGGCCTGCATACAATACAGTGAAATATCTTTAGCTTATTGGCTTATTGTTTTCTTTTTACATAAAGGAATGAGGGGGAGGGAGTGTCAATGCAACCAGTATCCCTGAGCTAAGCTGTGAAAGGGAGAGGATATTAAAGCCACAGCTTGCAGAGGATGATGAAGCAAAAGGCATCTGGAGACTGGGAGTACATTCTAAACTGATTTGGTACATATAGTGTGCCCCAGAAGAAACAAGAATATTTGATAATAACAATTATATTATCAAATTAACTTTTCTAGAATCACGTGTCCAGAGAAAAGAGACCGTTATACACACAGCTAACTTGAAAGTAAAGAAGGTTCTTTTCAAGTGACAAATCTCTTCCCAACTTGATTATGTCTAACCATTCCCATAGGAAAGGTGGGCACAGCAGTGGTTATACAGAGAGAGTCATATAGTTGGTCATGGCTATATTAGTTCATGGATGTCAAATTTAGGAGACACATCTAGATTTTGATTTTTTAAAAATAGGTTTCTATAATAGTAACATAACCCCAGTCCACATTGTTTTAGTCTTAAGATATTAGATACTTTAATTTTATTTTTATACCAGGTACAAAGTTTAATTCAAAAGAAGAAAAACTAACAGTATTGTTGAATGTCTGTCACATTTTTTTACAGCAATGCATAGATTTCAAGGATTATACAATACTGAGAAAATGTAATAATAATGATGTGAGATTTTATTATGGAATAACTATATATTCTGGGCCCAATGCCAATACTTCTCAGTAATATTTTGGAATTAAAAAGTGCATGTTGAGGGCTATATAAGAGAAGATGGAAACTTTAATCATTAAAATCATAATATGATTCCTTCCTTGATGGCTGTGACATCATGATGTTCTTTGCAATAAGTTACTTGAATATTTATTTTATTTTTCTGTCTCTCCTGCCACCACCAGGTAAATGTAAGAGAAGGAAATAAAGAATTCCAATATGCTTGCAGGAGAGCTCGTTTTTTATTTTATCAAGGGTTCCTCGCCCTGCAGCCATAATAGTATTTCTTGATGATCATTCATTTCTGTGAATTGAGAAAGAGCAGCTTCCAAGTTCATCAATAATTCACTAAGGTTGTTCCAAGATATGTTGATTGTAAGTCAAGTCCTTCCCTGTGCAATAGAGATATGGATTGCCCTTAGAAGCTTCAATATAGGGAACAGAGGAAACACAAAAATTACATTACGATGCAGTAAACCATGCAATTAGAAGATGGGAAGAGTATTAGGAGGAGGGTCAAGGCCTCTGGGCACCATGTTAGCTGTCATTACAGGACCTCGTCCTAAGCACTCTACTAAACCTGCCACACCTCTGCTTCCTCTGCTCCAAGATGTTCAGTATGGTACTCCCTACTTTTCTGAGGAGTCACTGTTTTAAAAATGCAATGAGATGATATGCAGGTGCTCCTCAACTTATGATGGGGTTACATCCTAATAAACCCATTATAAGTAGAAAATGTAATTAACACACCTAACCTAACAAACATAACAACTTAGCACATCTTAAACACATTAGCCTGCAGTTGGGTAAAAGCATCTTACACAGTGAATACACTGTAGGATGTGGGAGGTTTACCCTCATGATCGCCTGGCTGACTGGGAGCTCCTGTTTGCTGCTGCAGCTCGGCATCATGAGAGAGAACTGTACTGTATATTACTAACCCAGGAAGAGATCAAAATTCAAAATTTGAAGTTCATTTTCTACTGAATGTGTATAGTGTTTGTACCATCATGAAGTTAAAAAGTTGTAAGTCAAACCATCACAGGTTGAGGACTGTGCAAGAAAATATGAGAAAGTAGACAATGGTTTTGTTTGCTAATTAAGATTATCATATTCAGTTTAGTATTGTTACTAATTGTAGAGTTGCAAGAAAGGAGACCAGTGGAGAAATGAGAGACCTTTATAGATTAAATGTTGGCAGGAATTATACCTACAACAACACATAGTTTATGCTAGTACTATAGATCAGAGGTCCCCAATCCCCAGGCTGCAAACTGGTACCAGTATGTAGCCTGTTAGGAACCAGGCCACACAGCAGATAGTGAGCGGCAGGCGAGAAGCTAAGCTTAATCTTGATTTGCAGCAGCTCCCCAGTGCTAGCATCACCACCTCAGCTCTACCTCAGCTCATCAGGCATTAGATTCTCATAGGAGCACCTGTCCCTGGTGCCAAAAAGGTCGGGGACCACTACTATAGATGTTAAGTGTAAACCTGTTTAAAGAGATGATATATGAACATGGGGCAATAAATACACCATGAGAAATGCATAGAAAAGAATCACATACCCTCAGAACAATCAGCTTCAGTAATTGAGACTCGTTCTTAATTTCTCTCATCTTCACTCCCCACATATAAGCTATCAGCAAATTCTGTTGATCCTCCTGCAAATATATTCTCTTCTATTTCTGCTGCCATCGTCTTAGCTCAAACCACCACCATCTCTCATTTAGACCATTACAATAGCCTCTTGCTCTTTCTTTACTTCTTTCTACAATTAAACACCCACCAGCAGCCAGAGTGATTTTTTTAAAACACAAATCAGATTATACTCCCTTCCAGTGAATGACCTTTAATACTCCTCATTGCATTTGGAGCAGAATTTAAAGCTCTATTGACCTCTAAGGGCCTAACCACACTTCCTAAGTGCCTGCTCCGAATTCCACCTGAATCTTGCCCTCCATGCTGTGCTTCAATGTCTTCCACTTAGAAAGAGGGTAGAAGGATATTCATAGCCTCCTCTGGAGTTATAAGAAGGTGGATAATGTAAATCCCACGAAAGATTGCCTGGTACAAAGTAAACACTCAACTGTGAGTTACTATTAAGTATTAGGCATCCATGATATTGGCTGTTCTTCCAGTCCTAGAACTAGCTGTCTTTTCTTCATTGGGATCTTTTCTCTTCTGTCCATCTGTATTGTTTTTCCCCCAGCTCCTCCCATGGCTGCTCTTTCTGATACTTTAGGTATCAACTTCAATGCCTCTTCAGAGAAGACTTTCCTAATGATTTAAGTGGCTCCTGCCAGATTCCCACATCATCCTGTCACCTGTTTGTTTCCTTCATAGTATTTTCCAAAATCATGTCACCGATTAATTCCTTTAACTTATTTTTAGTTTGTCTTCCACAATAGACTAGAAACTAGGAGTGGAGTTATATCAATTTTATTAATCATTGTATTCCCAGCACGTGACACATAGTAGGAACTAAATAAATATTTCCTGAGTAGATGATGGTGAGGTGGTAATTAGGGTTTCAGCTCAGTTATTGAATGAATAATTAATTACTGATTCTATTAGTTTAATATGACTGCTGTAATAAATTACCACAAAGTCGGGGGCTTAAAATAACGGAAATTTATCCTCTCACAGTTCTGGGAGCCAGAAATCGGTTTCACTGGGCTGAAATTAAGGTTCAGCAGAGCTGTGCTTTATTGAGAAACCCTAGGGGAGAATCCATTTCTTTCGTTTTCCAGCTTCTGTGACTGCCAGCATATCTTGGCTTGTGGCTATATTCCTTCAGTCTTTAAAGCCAACATTTTCAAATCTCTCTTTACTACATCTTCACATCCCCTGCTCCTCTGTGTCTTAAATCTCCATCCACCTCCCTCTTATAAGATACATGTGATTGAATTTAGGGCCAACCTGAATGACCGAGGTGTAATAGTCTACTCAGGCTATAACATCATACCACAGGCTAGGTGCCTTAACCAGCAGAAATTTATTTCTCATAAACTCAGAGGCAGGTCAAGTTCCACAGGGTTGTTTCTGGTTCCATAGTTCTGTTCCTGGCTTTCTGATAGCCACCCGCTCATGTATTCTCACATGCTTTCTTTGGTGTGTACGTATGGATGGGAAGGGGAAGGGGAAGAGGGAGCTCTCTGGTGTTCCTTCTTTAAAAATACTAAGCCACCTTTCTGACCTCACTTAACCTTAGTTACTTCCACAGTGGCCTCATCCTTAAATACAGTCATATTGTGGTCATGCCTTCAACATATAAATTTGTGGGGAGAGGGAGCACAGTTCAGTTCATAGCACCCAGGAAAATCTATCATCTTAAGATCCTTTATTTAATCACATCTACAGAGACCCTTTCCAAGTAGGGTAACTGACATTCAGAATTTTCAGAGATTAGGATGTGGATATATTTGGGGAGGGGGCAGCTTTCAGCCTACCACACCAAGGCAGCAAAATGAATTGCTAAACTTATACACATGGGTGCTGCAACATGATATCTGTCGATGCTCAAAATTAGTAAACAAGGTAAAGCAGAATAGGAATTTTTGAGGATTCCTGTGACTTCTATAATTATGCATCATTGTAAGAAAACACAATATAAATAAGTCCAAACGCTAAGCCTATAAACCAGGGGTTTATTATTTGCATTGACAAAAAAACACCTTTCAATCCAGATGGATTGAATGTTGTGCTCTTCTTTCA
This sequence comes from Macroglossus sobrinus, assembly GCA_004027375.1. NCBI lineage: Eukaryota > Metazoa > Chordata > Mammalia > Chiroptera > Pteropodidae > Macroglossus > Macroglossus sobrinus. The sequence goes on along the minus strand of PVKZ01000450.1, from coordinate 760,648 downwards.
AATAGCCAGTTCTATAAATGCATGGAAAGTTCAACTTGATTCATAAATGATTCAGAAAAGGATATCGAGGAAAGTTTTTATATCTTCACTTTAACATTACTCTTTGTGGTGTATAAATAACTATAGCTGACATTTATTGAACATTTACTATGTGCCAAGCTCTATTATTTTCCTTAGTTAACTGATGAGTGACTAGAGTCGTGGAGCCATAAAGATCTTGTGCCAGAACACAGAACAAGGAAGTAGCAAACAGAGATGCAAACGCCAGAATCCTGACTCTAGATCCCATACTGTGAACCACTACTTGATATTCTCTGGGAAATATTATTAAACACCCCATTTTAAAAACTCACCACAGAGAGAAATTGTTATAAAAGTTTACATCAGCATTATAACCTTTAGTATGACAGATTTTCATGTTATTAGTTGTATTAGGGTTCTCCAGAGAAATATAACCAATAGACTGTGTGTATATGTTTGTCTATATCTATGGAGATAAAGATAGAGATTTATTTTAAGGAATTGGCTCTCACTACTGTAGATGTTGGCAAGTTCTAAATCTGAAGGGCAGGCCGGCAAGCTGGAGACCAAGGGAAGAACTGATGTTGGAGCTAAAGCCAAAAGTAGAATTCTTTCTTGCTCAAGGGGCCTCAGTCTTTTGCTCCTAAGGCCTTCCACTGATTCAATGAGGCCCAACCACATAATATAGAGTAACCTGCTTTAATTAAATTCTACTGATTTAAAGTTAATCTCATCTGAAAAATACCTTCACAGCAACAGCTAGCCTATTGTTTGACCAAATATCTAGGTACTGTGGCCTAGCCAAGTTGACACATAAAATTAACTATTACAAGTTGATGTCTTGTCAGCTTGGCACCCATGTGCACATCTCCTTAAATCATACTTAATTTCAAAATAAAGACAATAAGAAGGTCATACTTTTGCTTGTCATGATACAGCTGTCCTGCATACAACTGAAAACACCCCAACATTTTCCCCAGAAGAGGAGGCAAATAAATGTCTTGGAGATGTTCCCTCTTCTCCTTGATATCCTGTAACTTAAATATTATAATGTAAAGTTAACAGGGCTTAAATACTAATCAATACATCTTGTATGATAAGGAAATAAAGAAGACAAAAAATATTTCACATACACACGCACACACACACACAAACATATTCATACCAAAATAACAAGTAAATATTCATGACAATTACAGCCCTCATTTCTATAACTGATCGTGGAATTTAGCTGGTATTTATAACTACCTTTTTCTACTACTGCTTTCGTATTCCATTTATCCTCATCGAGCACCTTTGCTGGTCATGGTTCTTTACCTGGTGGGATGACTCAACCTTCATTTCTGAATTCAGTCCTGCCTGAATTGGATTGTTGAAGTTTTCTATTGATTTTTCACAGGGAATGGTAATATTAAGAGATACTTAATGAATCTATATTCCAGACACTCTTCTTTTACCTCCATTGTGACATGGCAGCCCAACTTCCCTTTGGTAACCAAGAGCAATCACTCCAGCCAGTGCAATAACAAGAATTTCCTTCTTTATCTATTGATTGAGAAGCATGAGGACCCCAAAGTGACTGGGTGGTAGTCTTAACTTTCAGTTCTATGGAATCATTGTTGTGTCTCCTCATTGGAAACAGTCCACCTTTTGAAATTAAGACTTTTAGATCAGTAGAGTATAAGGTTGCAGTGACAGGAAGCAGAATTTTACTACGGGATCACTAGGGGTAGTAATGAATCAGGCCACTCCCATTTCCACCTCTCAATTCCATTGTAATGGAACAAGGGTACTTTGAGATGTGTTGAGCAGCAACACTTCCGCCTCTATAAACTATCTTTCACTAGCTTAAAATTCAGTCTCCTGAAAAATCACTTCAGCCCTGTGTGCACCTCTGTGTTGTGTGGAGGGAAAATAGATGCCTCTTGATGCAAGAGTCAAAACATGAGGGTGCAGGCATCTCTCAATGTACCTTGCACACGGATGTAACTCCTTTTGACTACTAATAATAAGAACGACACATGGGAAGGTGACATATATAATCCATCCAACAGCCTTTGTTGTAACTGGGCCTATAATTAAACACTCCCACAGAGTAGTCTTCTTTTATTCTATTTCTGGTTTGGCTATTATGATCTTTTATTGGAATGTAGAGAAAAGAAATCTGCATGAATGAGGATTTCTGTCAATTCATCAGACCAAATGAAAATGTCTGTTTGTCATATAAAAAATAATGGCAAAAATCCATTTTTAGCTCCCTCTTGCTGTACTCATGTGTGAAATTACCCACAGGGGAAGATATTTGCCTATAAAAGAACCCTATTGGCTTCAGATGTGATTGACTGCACAAATTATACTGCCAAATGAACTGGTTTTTCAAACCAAACACAAAGCCTCATAAATGAACTGGGATTGCAGTAGGGGGCACAGCCTGTCTTTGGGTGAGGTGACATGACACAAGGCCCTGGTTTCTTCTTCTCTTCTTAACGACATGATGTTTGGGTGATAAATTAGTTCCCATATATTTAAATCTTAGCCATGTCTTGGTTTTCTGATATGGACCATTTGGCGTTTTTGACTAGGGCACTCATTGATTTATTTTCCATGTTGATTAGAGAAATTTGTTGTTATTTTCTTTCTCCTAATTGGAGGAAGAATGGGAGGTGAGGGGTGGGGTTAAGTATGCTTGGTCTCAAAAAATAAACAATTTGGGTGTTTGTCAGTAGAGTGTGTGCCATGCCCACATTTGGTATTTTCCATGCTGTGACCTAGAAGAAAGATATATTGCAATATTTAACCATAGGAATTTAGCCATTTTTTTTCTAAAAAAATGAGGAAAATACAGGGAAGAAGAGAAATAAGAGGAGGTAAGAATAGGAGGCAAAGCAATAATAACGTAGTTCCAAAGAATTTGAAAAAGCTCTGGCCTCTCCAGGCAATTTATTTCCAGTTCAGTAAACTCAAAAGCAGGACTTTTGCATTTTTAGTACTGTTAATAGTATTAAAAATGATTTTGTTAATTTAGTGCAGAGCCAGAATTAGGAGGTTAAGCATCAACTTGTTTATGTTGGCATTTCTGTGGAGCCAGGTCTGTCTAGTCTCTTTTCCTTGAATAGCAATTGGCTCAGACTCAGCAGCCATAAATCAGGACCAGGCGAAGCCTTTCATCAAGAGATCCCAACCAGACCCCAGCTTACAGCCCATCCAGCAATGGCCAGCTTCCTCTGGTTCTGCTTCCCACCATTCCACTCCCAGGCTCAAGGTGTGGTCCACAGCCCTCTGAGACACATATGGCTGCCAAGAGATGTTTTGTCATTGCTGAGCTCTCTTCTCCTCCTGCCTTAGGATACACAGCAGAGTGGCTTTTTCCCTTCCAAGATTCTTGCTCAAAAGGTTGACCCTTCAATCCACGTGTAAAGTGGGGACTCAAAAGAGCTTTGGCTCCCCAAATCCACTTATATCAGATTTGGACTTAAAAACACTATGACAGCATTACATTTAATTGTGATTTACTCCTTTAATTGTCATTTTACTTCGTCACTAATGGTTTTTTAAACTAACCTGGTACCTAGAACCTCCAAACTTTGTAATTTAGTTCTGTTTGAAGCAGAATTGGGCTTATTTATTCCTCCTTGGTCTAAAAATCAAGGTTAGATGTGCTAGTTGATTTATCTTTCTATGTGCATTTTATATCATAGAGCATAAGAGCACAGGGAAAAGGAATTTTTTTTTTCATTGCAGAGTATTTAGGACAATTTTTACAAACTTAATTAAAAGTTTATATTTTTCCCAGGCATAACTTGCCTGCTGAAATTGTCAGGCCAATCTCCTTACATAGAAATCTTCCCAGCAGCTCTTGAACCTCACACTTACCAGCCTGTGCTACATAAATTTGGGAATAGCCAGTCACTGCCCTTTATCTTTTTAATGACCTTTGGTTGCACTGACTGCTGGAGCAACTGCTAATTTTGCAAATTTCCTCCTAGATGTCTTATGCTAAAGAATTTAAAACATAAAAAGGTTTAATTACATCTATACCTGTTTAAAAGAATAAGTATGAATAAGAACTAGAAAGGAAATTATTGTTGCCATATATCCTTTGTTTATATGAACCACCTCCACATTAAAGCCAGGACTAAGAACACTTAGAAATATCCTTAAATTCATTTCTGAATAGCTTCCTTATTGCAGTTCACCAATCGCAACTCTTAGCATTATCATGTTGCTAAATGGCATGCCTCTTTCAATGGCAGACTCACATCCAATAGATCCCTCTTATTTTGGCAAGATCACATGTTTTGGAGTTTTAGCAATAATGTCATCCTTGAGCTATTGCCTGAAATATTTGGTATTTCTCGCTTCATCATAGATAGCCTTGGGAACACATAAGTGCTTGAAAGTGCTGTCCCTTGCTTATATGTCATACACGAGGAGTTTTCAGGAGAAATGTTCTCTCAGGCTCCTCAGCTTCTCCCAAGAAAAGTTCAGAAGGCAGATTCTATCAGGTCAGCAATAGCGACCTACAAGTGTGCATGTGTGAGTGTGCCGTACGTGTGCATATGTGTGTGTGTATGCACAAAAATGAGAAACAAAGAGAGAATATATGCTTAATTTAGAATAGAACCATTATGTTTTGGTTGTTCAGTTCTGTAGTTCCCTTTCCTCTTAGCTATTGAGAAATTTTCATTACTGCTATCATTTTTCTTTCAATTGTGAACTTTTTATTCTCTCTCCTCCCAACTGATCTTTCTCTTAGCTTTCTCGGCTCTCCAAGTGGGATCTAAATCTAAATGTAAATCTAAATCTCTCTTTTTTTCATATAACTTCAGGAGCTTTACCCCAGTCTCATTGCCCTGTACCCAACTTTCCGAAGAAAGCTCACCAACTACTCTTTTCCAGGTCTTTACCTCATGAGTGACATGGTTTCTTCTTTCCACTGAATATTTGTGGGATGTTTGGGTTTTGTTTGTTTGTTTGTTTGTTTGTTTGTTTGTTTGTTTTGAGAACTGTGGAACATATCTCTTTTAGAGCTAAAAGGATCTTTTGATTTTTTATTATCTATTAAATCAAAATTAGTTATGATCATTAATAGGCCCAAGTGAAATCATTTGAGTAAAAATGACCAGAGTACAACATCGAGCATATTATAAAAACCATAATACACAGGGACATATAGCTTAAAGGGACTCTTAAAATTGCACTCCCCAGAAATGAGGGAATAAACAAGCCAACTGTGTAGGAGTGGTAGATACGTATTTCAGTAAAAGTAGAGTTTTAGCCCAGAGTCATTTCATCTTTCACCTTATACCTCTCTGAAGATTACCCTTATTCACCTCTGCTCACCTCTGCCATCTTCTTAGTCAAGCTAGGAAAATAAAGCTACCCTTGAAAAGCACTCTCTTCCTCATAGATTCTAATTGATATATTTATAAATGTACTTTGAAATGTCTTTCAAACCATGTGGATTTCTACTTATATAAGCTTAAGCTCATTAAAATCATTAGTCTATTAAAACTCAACATAGATGTTTAATACCAAAACTAAAATGAAGATTTGACCTGTTCTTAATTGGTGTGCTGAATGACCCATTAGCTAACTAGTAATCATATTGAGATGCCAGCTGGCTAAGAGCTAGTTTTAATCCCTAGTTGGAGGTTAAAGAGCTTTATACAGCCTTATCATCAGTCTTCCATGCACCCCCTCTGGACAATGGCTTGCATCCCAGTCAGATTGCTCTAAGTAACACAGAGACATTCTCCTTATGTGTTGTGAGTGCTTTCTGACCCTTGTTAGCAAAGAGACCTGTCAAGATGGAAAAAAGCAGCAGCAAAGTAAACTGTGGGCAGTGTGGTAATGTTAATTTAAGGTGCATTCTTTCTCATCTTCTCAAAGAGGCAAGTCAGATAAAATGCAGGCAGAAGTGTGTTTATGGCATAGAACATAATGCATATCCTGATGGGTACAGTTAGCTGGGAGAGGACCATAAAGTACACTTCAGACAGCAGCCCATGTTCTTAAATGGAGATAGGAAGCCTCTATCTGAAACTTGCCTCATCTGTAACTAACTCAGAGATGGCTTTCAGTCTCCTTTCAGTGTCCCAGAGCCGTTCCTGTTCTCTTTGCTTAGGAAACTACAAATGAGTATTTCTTTGCAGATAACAAGTTAAACAACTGGGACTATACAGAATTTTTTGTTTGATTAATTGGTTTTTCAAACAATTGCTCTATCAGGGTAAGTGTAGCACCCAGAACTGAGGATCGTCCTATTAGGTACACTGACTAAATTATTATTTTTTATAGCAATCTATAAAAAGAAAAAAAATAAAACTTTTTTTTTTACTTAAAAAAAATCAAACCTTCCTTTCATTATTAACATTCAATATTTATACAGATTAATCATCATGCTTGCCTTTTGCTTTCTTTTTGGATTTGTGTATTAAATAAAAACTTTCTGTACCATCTATTAATAAAATCACTTGGATGACTTCCAAATTGACGCTGCTATGTAAAACTCCATGCTAGCTATATTTTAAACAATTTTAGATTGAATTCTGTATTATTTAAATGGAAATGAATAGAAATAAAGTATAGATGTATGTGTTGTTATTCTGAAGCTAAGCCCAGGAAAATATTTGTTAGTGGATTTATCATTCAATTTGGTGGTCTCATGTCCAAAAAAAAAGAATAATTCAGAAATTATTTCTTACAATAGCAAAGGTATTTGCTCTACAAAAAAAATGAATATTAAAATATTTGTCATAATGATCAAGTCAGATATGGGAGCCAAAATCAGAAACTGAGAGGAATTCAAATCCTTTTTGCTGGATACACTGTATCAGATCTTTTCTGTCCTTACCCCTACATTATTTCCATTGCCAAATTCTGCCCACCTCAAGATCATGAAACTTTCTATCTCAATTCACTGATCAACAGCCCCTATTTTTCTATGCAGACTCCTGCTTTCTACATCGTTCCTCCCAATTCATTGTCCTATGACTCTCCTCTGACCAACCCCAGGTGTGAAGATGACTTTTGGAGTCAACGACTATGGATCAATATTATGACTTCCCTTTCAACAAGTTTTTGTTTAACATTTTATGTATGAGAAATGACATTGGATTATAAAGTTTAAAGTTAAAAAATTTGACATATGTGATTGGTACAGGCTGAATTTTTTTCTTTAGTCTGAAACTTCTCTATAATTAAATCCTTTCATTCATTAAAATTTAAAAAATATATAACAAATAACATTTAGTAGATGCCCACACTATGCCAAACTCAGCACTTGACCCTGGTCAAGAAAGACACAATCCCAAGTTAAGGGACTATGAGAGAAAGGCAACTTAATCAATGATTATATAAGAGTAATTAGTGATTATAAAACCATACTACAAAAAATGACAACAAAACAATACCAATAATAATAACAATGAAGCCAGTATGACTTGAATGCTGGCTGCAAGGGAAGCATTAGGAAAAGTGCTTTATATGCTTTATCTAATTTAATCTTTATAGCTACTCTATATAGTAGGTACAATTATTACCCTCACTTTACTGATCAGGAAACTTGGACCTGGAAAGGTTAAGAAACTTGTCCAAAATGACAGCTAGAAGGTAGAGCTGGGATTTTAATTCAGTTTATAATAGCATGCACTTCTAACCTCAAAATGTCTATTCTTAATCTCTCTGCCTCCATACGCTGTAATTGAGGTACGCTTAGATCTAGACCTGCAAAGCTCTTCACTGAAAACTAGAGAGGCATGAGTGAGATATGATGGTAGAATTAGGAATAAACCCATTTCATTTTCCAAAGTTTCAGATAAAGGATGAAGCTCTTGAATATTGAATTTCAGAAAGTAAGTTTGAGGGTAGATTGGTTTTTTGAGATCATATACAACAGTACTAAGTCAGTGGTCTTCTTTTCCTAACATTTTATTTTATAAACAAATTCATGGATCAAAGAGTAAAGCACATTTAAGTTCCTTGCAAAAACTGAATTAATTATTTCAAGTTAATTAAGTGAAGCTGTAACTAGCTGAGTGTAGTATACAAATCCATCTGAGGAAGTATTATCATATGGTTTTCTTTCTAGAAAGAAAATCAGAAAGTGACCTTTAGTCTTAGCTACCTTGCCGTTCCTGTTGATAGAGAAAGAGAGTGGGGGGGAAGAGAGGAAGGGAGGGGAGGGATGGACAGGGGAGAGGAGAGGAGAAGAGGGGAAGAGAGGAGAGGAGAGGAAAAGAGAGGAGAGAGAGAAAGGAAGAAAGAGAGAGAGAGAAAGGAGGAAAGGGAACAAGGGAAGGAGGGAGGAAACCCATCACCATGACAGGAACTTTAGCCAAAGGACTATCTTTTCTATGTCATTTTCTATTTTTGTTATTAAATTTATTGGGGTGACATTGGTTAATAAAATTATAAAGATTTTAAGTGTACAATTCAATAATACGTCATATGTATATTGCATGCTGTGTTCATCACCCGAAGTCAAATTCTCTTCTGTCACCATGTATTTGATCCCCTTTACCTTTATCTACCACTCCACTCCCTTCCTTCTATTTGGTAACCACTTTCAAGATTGCCTTTCTTATTATAGCCATCTTTTAACTATTATGGCCTTGCAACTTACTTTATACATTCTCTGGATACTTTTCCTGTTCTCCTTTCTTCCAGTTTCCAATTAATTTTTGTTTTACCAGTTTTTTTTTTGTTTTTTAAAGTATGAACATAAAAATAATATAAGAAACTAAAATTTATCTTTTTTTTCCCCCATGGGTGCAAGATGTGGTCAAGATGGAGAAAATAGCTATTGACTAAAATTGAGATTTAACATGCCATAGTACATTATATTGTTTTTTTTTATCTGTACCTCTGCTTCTCCATTGAGATTATTAAGTCCTTGATGGTAAGGATATGTTTGCATTTCTTTTTCTCCATACAAAGTTTTATGTTTGACATAGAGAAGGCATAGAAGAAACTATTTATTGAATGGAGTGAATGAATGAATGAATGAATCAATCAATCAATCAATCAACAGAAATGGCCACACATATTGTTACCTCTCCCTCCCCCAGTAACTACTCAAGTAACTTCTTCCAGTATAACTACTCAAGAAGAACAGGAAGCTCTGGTTTTACAAAAATATATGTAAATTCTTAGGCATTTGTATAATCCAATGTCTTCTGTTTTTCTTATAAAACTCTATGAACTGTCAAGCAAGTAGTTTAGGAAGAAAAATGTTCTCTGTGTGTGTGTGTGTGTGTGTGTTTGATTTTGTTTTTAAGATAGTGGGACAAGATGGAATGTTATACTGTTTCTTTCCATCCAAGGATAATCTAATCTTGCAAAGATAGTCAATAACAGTTTCTACTGAGAAGACAAATAATGTCTGAATTGGATTAAAGTGAAATAAGAGTGTCTTGATGCAGCTGTGTCAGGGAGGGGTCTGGTGTTTATGGCTTCATTATAACCTTAATGGAATATCTATATTTCTTCTGGATTTAATGAAGCCAAAAAGAGCCAACTCTTTGTTGAGTGAAATATATTGGAGATTTTTTGCTTTCAACTTGGTATATTTTAATTTGTGCTTAACTAGCTCTCCTACATCAGGTACTCACTGGCATTTTGGGGACAATTACCTAAGTGTTCTTCTACGTTAGCCCAGAGTCAAGAAAAAAGATAGGGAGAATCAATAAGACCAAGCCAGTTTCGGAAGAGAAAATTCACTTTCCATCAAGGGCTCTGGCCAGCACACCAAGCTGCCTGTTCTAGGAGGAAGCAGCTCTACTCTCGTCTCTCTGAACCTCATCAATTTAGGAGTGGTTCTGTTCCAAATGCTAATTGACTTTGCTGTTGTGTTTTTAGTTTTCAGGACTTTATCTCCTGTCTTTCTTCACCATCCTCATCGGACTGGTGCTCTACTCCTCCACCTCCACATACATAGCCCAGGACCCCCGGGTGTATAAGCAGTTTCGCAATCCCTCGGGACCTGTTGTGGACTTACCAGCCACAGCTCAGGTGGAGCCTTCTGTCACTTACACCAGTCTGGGCCAGGAGACCGAAGAGGAGCCCCACGTCCGTGTGGCCTAAAAGGTGGCCCACCCTACCCACTGAGGACAACTCAGTAGCCACATGTTTGCCCATCATCTCTGTATTGTACATAGAGAAAGGTATTTATTAGGTGCGGTTTTACACAGATGGACTGCAAGGTAAGCAAAAAGCCTGTAAAAAGCCTGTAAAAGGCACAAACTAAACATCACTGGAGACACAGGCTCCGATTCACTTGACTTGGAGAGATGCCTCGCTTATGTGTATCCTGATCACAAACCCCTGCATTAATTACTGAGAAAATTTTTGAATCAAAAGCAAGTATTATTATTATTATTATTATTATTACTTGTATTATTATTATTACTCTTATAACACCAAGTTTCAGGAGGATGTTTTGTACTCCTGATGGGAACTATTGCCAGTCCCACATGTAGTTAACATAAATCCCATTTTTCTATGGCAAGTCACTTTTTAAGAATCATACCTTATTTTTTTTTGCACAGTTCATATGAGTGCTGCATACCACAGGAGCTCCACCCTGAGAAGTTTCCTTATCCTAGGGACCTGGTGGCTGAAGGTTTCCTCTGTTACCTGTTGGATTGCCTGCTCAAGACGTATTTTATGCTGTGATCCTTGTGGGGAGGGGCAACTGACCATATAATTCTCTATTCTAGGAATAGATATAAAACAAACATTTTAGCCTTTTATATTTTAATCTCCAATTACTCCAGGCCATTGCCTTTCTGTTGTGCCACCTGATTCTGCTAATCAAGTCCCTGTAATAACAGGATAAGGAATGTTTTATTTCTGTGGCTTATAGGAAACCCCAGAAATAATATGATTTGTGTTTAGGGTAACATATTTTTTAATCTTTCTGCCCCTTTCTAAATCCCCTCTTCAAAAAAAATGTATTTGTTTTTCTTTCCCCTTAGATTTTTTTAAGCGATAATATGAGAATTAACCAAGGCATTGGGAAAAGCCATGGTCCTCTGCCCTTTTAATTATATGACACCCTTTCTGAAATACACCAGCATGGAAATTACCTTTTTTGTGGAGCATCACTGGTTGTGTGGTCACCCAACAAAGTCAAGATGCTGATGTGGAACAGCCTGTGACAATAGTCAACTGATCTGGCCACTTTGTCATGATAAAGATATCTCCAATGAGAAAGTCTGGCATTTTGGTCATATTTGACATCCATTCAATAACAGAATATACCAACATAACATTCTTATGATGCAGATAATATTATAGGGTCCTGATAAGGTTTTAAGGGATATGTCACTAGTCTAATTTGTTGCCCTTAAAATAGCCCTTTTTAAAAATGCAAGAAATCAAAAAGACACCGCAGACTGCCATAATTTAGAAATAGATTCTACGTGTCAGTACGTGAAATAGTCTTTAAGTTTGGCTGGCTTCAGTAACATTCAAAAGGATCCTCGATGGTAGTTACAGGGTTTATAAAGGAAAAATAGATGCTAATGAAACCTTGGGCAATTCCAATCAATGCATCCTAAGCAAGCAAAGCAAAATACCAGAGAGGTCTCTGTAAAGTAGAAGGATAGATTGCAGCTTAGTCAGGATTCCCATAAAGCCTGAACGAGGCCTAAATACGGAGGCCAGAGTATCCCATGCTGTCAGTCAACACCCAAGTGGCCCCTCCACCTGCCCATGGAGATGGGGAAGGAAAACCATCTTCTCTGATTTGCAGATCTTATGGTCATTTGTGTTCAGCCCCCTTAGAAACATGTTTTATTTTCTCTGGAAAAAAAAAAAGTCAATGTTAAAGCTATATCGAGTCAAAACAACTTTGCCAGTGTCTGCTCTCTGCTACCTTTTAAGCCAATTAAATACCTTTCTCTGACTATTTTGTTTATTCAGATCTGAAGACCTTTAAAGACTGTGGTTTTATTTTTGTGTTTACATTCCTTCGGTTTGCATAATTTGCTTGATTTATTGCATTTTTAGTATTTATTTTAAGCCAAATGTTTTAGCCTTTTTTATTCATTTTTATGACACTAATTTGTAGACGTATAGTAACGTCTTATCAGAAATAAGTGAATGAAAGTTTTCCCAGTAGGCTCAGTGGACTGGGATATTTTTAAAATTTAAATTTCAAAAGAGTTTGCAATCAATAGATGGCTTAAAGTTGCCATCTGAATTCTTTTCTAGAATATTTTAATTGACTCCATTGTATGGAAACCAAGTGTACATGTTAAGGTGAATTCACTGTATACCCTTTGTCATCTAGTGTCCTCATACACAAGACTTTCATGTCATTGGGGCACCGCACTGTCTTGGTTTGTCTCCATTAGGAAGGCTGATAACACTGAATTGTCCAAGATCAGGAGTCCAGATCAGCTCTTTGGGGAAAAAATATAGCAGAGAACAAACTCTTTTTCTGTATAAACATATTGATCCTTTGGGAGTGGGGTGGGAAAGGAGTATAGGACAACATTAATTGTAGCTATTTTCATTTCTGAAAGTTCATAACCTGCATAGTCACCAGCAAAAATTTCAGCTTTTCAGTCTACCACCATTCCCTCTTCCATGAATGAGACTAGCAATCTGTACAGAATTTGATTAGATAAGTAAACCTTTTTTAAACCCCACCTAGAGATAAGTGGTGGTTCTCACTTTCTCAATGAAAATTTGCACTGGGGACAGAGCTTGCCTTGGTCACATTTTCCCACAGCTCCAAACTCTGAAATACACAACCAGGTAGACCAAGCAATAGACAAATTTGCACCACTGTGTCCCACGAAAATGTATCAATGTTTAGTTAGGTATTGCTAACTTGTGCTATTAACCTTTTGACAAGAGTGTAGTATTGTTTGTTTTGGGTTTGTTTTTGATTTATAACCATTTAGTAGTCCCCAGCTAGCTGCCAGTACAGGTTTTACCCCATGGGTAGGATTCTATTGTCAAGCCACATAACAAAGCACACTGATCCAGACACTGCAAATGGAAAATATGAACCAAAAAAGAAATTTACACTGATAAGTTGAACAAACTCTCCATTTTTTGATATTTGCATGCTCCCCTACGGACTGGCTGTGGCAATGTAATGCCTGTATAATGTTTTCAAATAAAATAAATGCTTTATGAAAGCACCGAGTTTTTGGCTTTCTTGAGTGTTTGTCCACACTCTGACAACCATGGAAGCAGTTCCTGTGGGATGCTAGAAATAGCAATGAAAGTAGATAGCAGGGTACATGTCAAAATAAAAACCAAAAAAGAAAATATTTCCAAATTAGGAAGGGCACAGTTGGTCTCAGAGCTTTAGCTTCAGAAAGCCGAATTGAAAATGTTTGTTATTTGCAAAATTAATTGTTTATTGGATGCTTAAAAAGGCTTTGGGGCTACAAACTCCAGACCCACATTTAAAACACATATAAGACACTATATTTACTCCCAAGAAACGGTTTCTCCTAAAGCAGAAAGTTTTGTGTATGCTGCCCTTGACACAGTGCCAGACTTAAAAGATGAGCATCCTTCCACTTTTATAAAGCAGGCTTCACGTTTCTGCTCAAAACTTACACAATATCTTGTCATCATCCTTCCTCCACTAACTGCAGTCACCCAGCGACCCCTTAAGTACTTAGAGATGATTGTATATAAGTTTACATGTTCTTGTCATTTGTGTTCACAATCAGACCCCAAATTTAAGTAAGCTGAAAAGACTGTGTCCAAGTTATATACTTAAAATATTTTTTTTAAAAAAAACTTTTTTTTCAGGAAAAAAGGAACATTAGCACACTGATCCTTTATAAAATGTTCCTGCGATCCATCATGATCTATTTTTATAAATAGAACAGTATGTACTTAATATAAAATAATTTGCTTTAAAAATGTGACTCAGTTTAAAAAAGGTTTTTCCTTTGAAAAATGTAAATTTTTTTTCTAAAATATTGTTTATTTTTATTTGGTAAACTTTGGATTATAGGTGAAATACAGATGAACTTTAACCCAGCCTGTGTCCAAATGTCCAGCAATTCTAAATTATTGGGGTCCATGTAGTATATATATATATATATATATATATATATACATATATATATATATATATATATAATAAATGTATAAATCATGTTTAGTTTATCTCCCCAGTGAATTATAATTTTCTTAATTGAAAGAACTGGGTTTACTAAATGCTTGGAAGTTTTTGCAAACTTAAGATAAGGCAACACTTGAATGATTTGTGTGACTATAAGCATGAAAGGAAAAGAAACAAGTAAAATTCAGCAGGAAAGATATTAATTTATTATATTGTCTTGATGTGCCATAGAAAACAAATTGCAATGTCTGAAGTAACAGGAACTGACATTGAATACAGCTTATCTATCTTCAGTGCCTAGAAAAAATCACCTTGCAGGGGGCAGGCACTCACATCTTTTTTTAAATGGAATATAACTTATAAATTAGAAATACAAGGTATGAGGATATTCTATTACAAAATATTCCCTTTTTTTCTTCTACTACTCTTAAGTACTTTTTTTGTTAAATTTTCTTGGAAAGGAAGAAATATTGGGTCTACTTAAATTCATACTTGAATTTTTTTACAAACCCCTTTTAAATGTTTGGCCATTTAGGTTGGCCTTGGGATATAAAACAAAGTTCTTTTTATACTTGCAAACTGTTTTTTGATTTTATAACATTGCTTCTGCATTATGTACACTGATCTTCCTTTTATCCTTTTTTTCCCTTTTTGACTTTTTCTTTTCTTTTCTTTTCTTTTCTTTCTTTCTTTCTTTCTTTCTTTCTTTCTTTCTTTCTTTCTTTCTTTCTTTCTTTCTTTCTTTCTTTTTTTTTCTGTAAGCATAAACAGAGGGCTCTCTATGTGCCACCTAGGCAGTATCTCTGCCCTTTGTTCTCTACATGGTCAAAAATGTTGAATTCCAAAAAATTATAATACAGCTGGAAAGTCCCACACCTACCAGATGGCCTTTCATCAGTGCCTGAAAGGACAAACCATTGTGTGTCACTTTTTAGACCGCCAGATGAGTTGCCTTGAAACACTACTGAAGCCTGATTAACTAGGAAAATTAATGATCACAGTGAGGCAGTCTTTGGGAATAGACTAAAATTAGGAGCTTTCATCCGGATAAACAAAGGCTTCATGTGGATAAGTCCAAATGTATAAAAACATGAAAATGAGCTTATTTACCAGGCCTCAGCATTAGAGATGAGAATGATTCTCTAATTCTTGGAAGATAATTTCAAGATAAATAAATATTACTTTACACATTGAGGAGTAATCTTCTTGAACTTATTACCCAAAATGATGGCACTGGCTAAAAAAGTGTTAAGTTGCCTAATAAATGGGCAAGCCACAATGGGCATTAAGTAGGCTGTGTAATTCATTATTCAGTCTATTAACACTTTCAACAGGGATATCAGGGACCATTAATAATTACGTCAGGACACCAGGCATAGACTCACTCTGTTACAGGCGAACACGGATGCTTGGTCACCCCAGCTTTACGAGATACCATGGGAAGTTGGCAGTACAGTGGGTAGCCATATCTTCTTGCCACTAAATGTCACTATCTGAGGTAAAACATCAGGGTGAAGCCCACCATCTGCCCACAGTGGTGAGTGAGGCTTTTACTGGATTTATTCCTGGAGTCCTGACACTGCCTGGATTCCCATCTAACTGTTCAAATCTTCTCCTTGCAAACATCTTGGCTAGGGGTTGTGGGGAAGTGAGAGGAGTTCCAATGGTAATATCGCGAACATCTTCACCGCTGTTTCTAAATGTGTGAAAAAGTAAAAGAGCAAGAGAAACATGTGAGGCTAAAAGAGTCAGTACTGCTGGAATTATTCATAAGTGAATTATTAGAAGCCAACACACCCCCACATTTCAAGAAATGCTGAATGACAAGCAAATGCATACACGAATGAATGCATATTTCTCATGGGAAGAAGAAGAATCCTAAGTGCCTTAGAGCAGGTGCCTTGTGAAAGAGGATCAAAATCATTCCCCACCAGCATCCACAAACGCCATTTCTGGCATTTGGGGTTCAAAGATTAAAACATAGAGTGATACATATTTTTGTGCATTGGGCCTTGTTTATGCCTTTCTTGACCTTGTCTTTGTAGGCAAGGAGAATTCTTTCTTTGGTACCTAAAGAGTTTGATAAATTTTAAGTAATAGTAATAACTGCCATTTCACAGATGGTTGGCCACCTGTCAATTTTACAGCAAACTAGAAAAGCAATAAAGAAAATCTGCTTGTTCTAAAAATGACTACTCTTCTAAATGAAATTACTAAAGCAGAGGAAACGGTTTAATCACTGGAATAATCAAAACAGTCTCATTATGGGACTCCCTGTGAGCTTTTGTTTAAATTCTCTAATGTAGTTTTTGGCACTAAAGAGGATTTTAAAAACTAAATAGGTCACACATGCATACAAATGGTTGCGAGAATCACCTAACAGCTTTATGAGACTCAAGACTTTGCCTATCAGGCTGTGTTTTAATTAAAAGGAAAAATAATGTGAGGAGTTTGATGTCACAGTTGAAAACTGAGGCTTCACACGGCATTTGGTTTTCAATCCATAATCATGACTTCCAAACAACAATGAAGTGCATTTTCATTTTAGTCACAAGCTTGGACACAAAATTTGAGAGCTGGAAGGAACGTTGGAGATCATTTCATTCAAAGTCCCAAGTTGTTTCATGACACATAGCAGACAGATGGTTTAGTCGAAGGAAGGATATGTGGCCTGGAGAAACTATAACCTTGTTGTTCGCTGCTGGCAAAATTCTGAGGATAACACCATAGTGTGTGGTTCTCCAGTTAGAGAGGCTACTCTCTGATCACTAGACACCAGAGTCAGAGAGCTAATGTGTGTCCTTTCCATGTAAGGAGGTGGGCAGCTTGTTAGGTAGCTTGGCGACACGGTCCTTAAGAGGATCCCAATTTCCAACCAACTCTGCAAGTGGAATCCCAGAGAAAATAAAGGAAAGGAAGGCACCTAGTACGCACCTAAGAGAAACTGCCTTTGCCCTTGTGGATCAAATCCATTCAGGCAAATTTGCAGATGGAAAATTGTCCCTCTGCTTCTCCTACTCAACACACAACTGTAAGAGGAGTTTTGGGGACTGGCATTGCCCATGAGCCTCCGAAAATCATATAAGCTATTAAGCTGCAATGGTCCACTGATAACTGCTATCCCAGGGCTGAGCACTCACTGCTTCCAGAAGGAGATTTCTTACATCCACTAGCTCTCATTCCTATATTCTCCAATGACCTATGGCAGATCAGCATCACTAGTGAGGCTGCCACCCTTGGAAAATAAGTCATCTGCCATGGAATAAATGCCAGACTTGACTCTGAGGTGGAGGAGTTTTTATGTTCCTCCTGACTGAAGCGATATGAACCACTTGATCCAGTGGCCCTCATGATACAAGAATGTAGGGAAATAAAAGTCATCAAACAAGAGATCATGATATTGAAGCTCCAAATTTTTGAAAGCAAAATGTGCCCTTTCCCTAAGAAGTGCAGGCTGCTATTCCTGCTAGCACCAGAATCTCTTAAAGCCTTGGGGTTTTATAGAGCCACCACTCATTACTCCTGGTTCAGTGAAAGCACCCTTCCACTACTTCTCTCCTGACTGGTTGAATGTATTGCTTGTTTGTAATGCAATCTCCTTTTCTTGATTCTTGACACTGAAAAGAAGTAGGCTTTTATGTACTCATACAATTTTATTAGTTACATTATCCTGATAGAGTAAAGTGTATGCTTCAGGATACAACACAATTCCCATCTGTTTCTAATGAGAATGCGCTGCTAGCATCTGCTTTTTTGGCATCATATTATTTTTGTATATTCCTCCTGAAATGACTGACCCAGCTTCATGATGAAATTCCACATTCGCTGCCATCTTCTCTGCTTGGTCTTTCCATTTTTAGGAAAATGGCTTTCTTCCCTTTAGAACTTAACTATATTTAATCTTTTGTCTTGTAAACCATTAAGAAAAGGAGAAAACTCTACTGAGCATGAACAATCATATCTCAGATACTGTGTCTAGGCTATATACACATTTGTTTTAAAAAATAGAATAGAATTAGATTTTCTAATATCACACTGCATAATCATTAAAAGAAAACACTCTGTGCCTAAATAACAATGACTTTCAAATCAAGTCATAGTTTTAAAAATTAAAAATTATTTTTTTCAGTGTTTTTATCTGTCAACACTATACTTCAAGATTACTGCATTAAAGAAACATTGTGAAATGTTTTCTACTGGTGGAGTTTGGTTTATGCCATCCATCCTACAGGATAAATAAATTTTCTTCAATGGGATTATTAGTTTCTTTAACATTTCTTTTTCTTGTATTTTTATTTTCAAAGTTTCAGAAAAAAAATTTACATTATTTTTTCATTCATCCAAGGAAATATTCTTAAAATGAAGTTATAACCACATAGAATAATGTGGAGATAGTAATATATAGCAAGTAATTCACTGCTACCCTGGTTACAATGAACTGAAAGCTTTTCTTTTTTCTTATATGCTTTATTCTTAGAATAACAGAACAATAAGCATTAAAGTTTTAGGGTTGAAAATCTGAAAAATAAGGCCATAAAGTTAGGCCCTCAAATCAAACTAAATGGAAGTTTGGGTTAAAGCCAGATATTTTGCACCAGCCAAGGTTCTGTCCTTAACTGGCCCACTTGTAGAAAATGGACAGGTGTAGACAGAATTCCTGACAGACTTAGTTCAGCTCACATGTTCAGCCAGGGTGGTAGAACAGGTGCCAGCAAAGCTATGTGCCCACACAGAGGCAAAGTCATGCTGTGAGAAGAGAATCCTAATTAACCGCAATTATCCAGGGCACCTTATATTAGCTCAAAATAACTCATGACAATGCCCCTATTTGGACTCACCATGTGGGATTCAAAACCTACTTCCACATGGGAACTTGAGACCACCTTTCAGCCACTTGCCTACAGATTAAGTCCTATTTGAGTTACATACACTAGATGATGATTTTCTCCAGGGAAGGAAATTTGAAAGCACTTCCACCTCTATTCCTTTGCAACTTGATCTAGTAGCTATGTCTATTTTTACCTTAAAGGGATGTATTCCTCTTCTTGTTCATCATTTGAACATCATATTCCAGTTGTCAATCTCCAGCAAAGCTGTGAACTCAGAGCTTTCTTTGGGAAGCCCAAGGCCAACTAATTACAAGACCAAAGACTAGCATCTCATGGCACATGTGGTTCCAAGTGAGATGAATGCCTGAGAACAAGTTAGGCTACATTCCTCCTTCCTGAGTACAATCGGATCTGTGCTTAAGATTCGATTCTACTGAATGACCTTTTTCAACTGGACAAGTGAAAGCCTGGAAACATGCTAAACCTAACTTTTCTATTTGCATCTCTGTGGGAAATATAGTTGCTCCCTTCATAAAATCAAGTCCTGGTCCTCTGATATTGACAATTGGCAATGAACAGAGACCCTCCCATGACTTAGGAGATAATGTGGAGCTGTAGTAATTAATGCAAGATCTTCAAGGGGAAGACAAATCTCAGTGGTGTCAGAGCTCAAGCTCTCTTAGTTTAGATACTCTTTGTTCACTGCCAATCTTAGAATATCTTGGTTCAAGTTTTCAGGAAGTCAATGTATTTTCTTTGACTCTGTTGTAGATTTCTGTGTAGCTGCAGCTACAACCACTATCATTTATTTTCCTGTGTGCTAGGCACTGGGCACTGTTAGCAATTGTCTCATTTAATCTTCAGAACAACCCTATGGGGTGGCTTGTAAAGTATATTCCAGTTTTGTTTTGTTTTGTATTGTTTTTTGAATAAGTTAACAGAGACTGAGATTGGTTCTTTAAAATGACCAAGTTTACATAACTAGCAAATGATGAGACCAGGATTCAAACCCAGCTGTCCACCAAAGACATCAGCATACACTATTGTACATGATGTCTCATGGCATCTCAGGAGAGGCTTCAGGTCAACGAAAGACTCCTGTAAGAAGAATCACGTGGGAAAAGAATGACAGGACTCTATATCCAAGTAGAGAATTAGTTATATAGTAATGATTAAATCAAAGAAAGTGAGAAATCACACTCGTGGCTCACCTTTGATGTGGGAAATGGGTGACAGGCAGATTCCCCTTTGTGCAGTACCACTAACAACAGCTGGTCTGAAGAAAAGAAAAAAAAATACTTCAGCCCACAGGAGAAATAGTAACCTGCTCCAGAGATAGAAAGGTGCAGTCAGGGGCAATGTCTCAGACTTTTTCAACAAGCTCCATTTGCACCTGCTGAGGCCCTGCCCTGCACACACATCTTATCTGTGCCTCGTTCTATGGTTATTTGTTTACCTGCATTCTGCTTAACCTCTCTGCAGCATTTCACACAGCCTACCATGCCCTCCTTCTTAAAATGCTTTTTTCCTCTGAAATTTGTGGAACCACATTTGCCTTGTGTTCCTGAGCTTGCAGGCCACTCCTTCATGATATCCCTTACTGGGTCCTCATTCTCTTCCGCAACTCTAAATGCTGGAGCTCCCCATAGCTCTCCCCTGACTTTGCTGCTTCTTTTAACTACACTCACCCTCACTGCTTTAAACACCAGCTTCATGCTGACGATCCGCCTTTGCATCCCCAGCCCAGACCTCTCACTGCCTGCTCTGCACCTCCCCTGTATAGGCCTCTCAAATCTAACTTGTCCCAGACAGAGCTTGTGATCTCCCACCCAAATCTGTTTCTCCTCCAGTCTTCCCCATTCACTTAATAGCACCATCACCTACCTGGTTACACTCCAAATTCATCTTCAGTTCTTGATTTTGCCCTTTCCATCAGCATCTGCATCCACCCAACAAGTCTTGTCATCCTGTGGTTTGTGTCCTGAATCTGACTGCCCACCACAGCTGCTTCCACCACCCCAGTCAGTCCACGTCACCTGCTCTCTATCCTGAACTATGAAAACTGCCACCGAAGCATGCTCCCATTTCTACCTTCCTACAATCCATTCCGTATACAGAGATCATTTTTTTTTTAATGTAAATTACACCCCCTGTCATTTCCCTACATAAACTCCTCCACTCTCTTCCTAGGACTCTTAGAATAGAATTCAGAGGATTTACCAGAGTTCTCAAGACCCACAAGAACTGGATTCTGCTGAGCTTTATAACTACTTTTTTTCTACTCTTCCCCTCACTCGCTAACCATGCTGCCACCTGACTCTCTCCAACAGGTCATGCTCATTACTACTTGGAGGCCCTGATGTCCATCTACCTGGGGTTCTCTTCATCTCAATCACTTCAGTTGTGATGCTTCTCACTGAGATTTCAGCTCATGTGCTACCTCCTTAAAGGACCCTCTTTGCTTACCTTTACCCCGGTCTCTCTCATTCTTTTCCATTACCCTTGTTTAATTTCTTCACCTCTTGCTACTCAAAATAGCACCTTATTATATTTGTTTCATTACCACGTTCTCTAGTAGAGTATAAAGTCTGTAAGGTTAGAAAGTATATTAGCTAGTTGTTTTTGTTAGAAACAACAGAAACTGGCCCTGACCAGATTAAGGGGGAAGAGAAATTCATTGGAAGGTTCTGACTCCTTGAGTAGAATTTAAACAGCATTTATGTTCCTGGTACCACATTAAATATCTTTGAAAAACAAAACCTGGCATATAATATAATAAAAAATACTTTCTATAATCACTAGGAAGTATTTTTTAGAAAACCAGAAATAGTGTTTTCAAAAATATTCAACCCTTCACAAATATATAGGGAGGTGAATGAATGATTTTGGCCTAAGAGAACAATGGTCATTTATCCAAGTCTGGGCAAAGAGAGAACAATCTTTACAGAAGAGGTAAAGATTACTGTGTGAAAAATATAAAGTAAGACAACAATGATGGTGAATAATGTCTCCAAATAAATTATTCAGCTAGAAAAGTAGACTTCAAAATAAGGAAAATCAGAAATTTATTTATCTTGAGCCTGGTAGTAATGGCCTCTAAGCTTTTGTTAATAAAACATGAACTAACTCTCGATATTATAGGGGAAGAAAAGTTTTCCTTAATTCTCTTATGGTTCCTAGCAGCGTCTGAAAATTAAACCAACAAAGATAGGAGAAAAATATACAAATTTATTTAATATAACTTTTATCTGACATGGGAGCCTTCATAAAGAAACAAAGACTTGAAGATGGTTAAGCCTGAGTGTTTTTATGCTAGGTTAGATGAAGAGTGGACAGATGTGGAGAAAAAGCATAGGACAAAGGGGTTATGAGCTACACGTAATAAACTGGGGAAAGTTAGTAAGACCTGTTCATTTGGATTCTTCTTCCTCCAGGTGTAGGGAGGGCACTTCTCACACGAGGGTCTTATGACCCACTTCAGGGGAGCAGGGCAGGGGGAAAGTCAGAGAGAGAGACCTTCCTGCTCCTGACATTTCTCAATCTCCTTTAGTTTAAAATATTCAATAGATCAAGGTGCCATGATCTGGAGTAACATGATCTGAATCCTGTCAATATCAATCTTAAAACTTATTTTCAAATAACATAAATTTTAACAAAAATTAACTGAAATAAGAAGTGTTTTTTTCTTATATAGTGCCTCTTTCTTTTGACATTCAGCACATTTTACCTTCTGAAAACAATAATATCTGAAACATGGATGTTCTTTCATGCTAAAGACCAATTATTGCAATCCTGCCATGGGAGGTTTGAATCCAATAAGCTGGAATTGGAGTTTTTCTCTAAGTAACAAAGTCTGGGAAAAGCTCAAAGAAACAAGATTTTCTAGTTATTTTATATGAACTGAATTTGATTACCTTCTAGCAGTATTGATGAAAAGCAGTTGAGGGTTTGTCAGCTTGACTTTCATTATGAAATAAACAAATTCTCATATGAAAAAAACAGGTTTCTGAAAAAGATTTACTAAAAATTCTAAAATACTAATTTGAAAGAGCATTTTCATTACTTTTGTGATTCATCAGTGTTATTCACCCCAGGCTCTGAGATCCTGCCAGGAGATAATCATCTTTTGTAATAAAAAGAAAAGTAACAGGTCTCATGGAATTTTCAAAAATAGAATATCTGTGCGATGCCTAACTTTCTGTCATCTGAGATATGGTTCAGAAAGAGCAAAAAGTCACAGACCACACTAAAAGCTTCGTGTTAGTCAATAACTACAGACTTTTCCTCAAAAAAAAAAAAAAAAAAAAAGTTTCCGGAGAGCCTAGCAAGTGCCAAGGCAGGCTGCTGTGAGTTTTGATTTATCTCCCTTCTTCAACCTCCCCCTGACAGTTTGTAAAGAATAGGAAAATGCAGGCGGTCTGCAGTCAAGAGCTGACTGTAATTTCCACATCCTCTCCTGCCTCTTGAGAGAATACTTTAAGGAACACTTGATATTCCATATTAAGACACCAGATATTGCAATTTCCTCTGAAAAAAAAAAATTGAACGTGTGTGCACATTACAGTCAATTTTATTCTTCAAGAGTTAGTTCCAGAATAAAGAAAAAATATGACCTGGGAATGGAGAAGAAAGTGAGGCAGGTAAGACCAAGCTTAAAAGTGAAATAAGGATTGGGGTCATAGACAGTGTGAAATAAAATAATAGTGGCAGGTTGAAATTAAATTCTAAAATGCCTGAGATACTGAGAATTTCCTCATGGCATAAATATGGAGAACCTCTAAAATAAACAAAAAAATAAGGGCTAATTAGAAATTTATTTTTAATGTTGTAAATAAAAGCAGGGATGGAGTCTTTAGAAAATAGAGACATAAGAGCATTCCTTTCTAGGTTCCATGCAGGGAGGTGAGAATAAAAAGCCTACACTTGGGAATGAAGGCAGGAAGAGCTACCCTGCTCTGCTCCCAGTGCCCTGACTCACCAGCAGTGGGGACTTTGAAGAGAGGGAGAAGATCATTTTGGATTACCTGGGTAGGCCTTAAATTCAATGACAACTGTCATTATAAGAGATAGAAGAGGAGAAGACAGACATACAAAGGTGAAGGCCTTGTGAAGATAAAGCAGACTAAAGATATATAGCCACAAGCTATACTGGTAAATATGATGGTTAGGTTCCCAGAAATTCAGGTCCAAGATTATATTTGTGAGGTCTGCCCTTCCAGCTTCACAAATTAAAGCCAGCAACTTGGATGCTATGTGTGGAGGAGGACATATATCTTTTTTCTCTGCCCTTCTAAGTTCTCAACTGGGACCCCTATAGCAAAAGACAGATTAACAAAATAAAAACATATAAATTTATTTAATACAAGTTTTATTATAACATAGGAGCCTTCATAAGGAAATGAAGACCCAAAGAAACAGTTGAGACTGTGTTTTCATGTTAGCTTCGATAAAGAGTGGAGTCCCTCTCGCACAAGGTTTTTATGACCTGCTCCAGGGGAAGTTAAGAAAGTCTTTTCTTACATGCCATTTCCCACATTCCTTCAGCTTGAAATATTTAATATGCCAAGGTGCCATACTTTGAGGGTAGTGTTACCTGAACCCCAGCAGATTCTTAGGATGCTTGTTCTCCAGTCTAGGATTTTTCACTTGATTAATAAACTCAAATTGGCTGTAATTTTCTGGGGGGTGAGTTTCTGACCCCCAAAGATGTTCAAGGACCACTGTCCACATGGATTCTGATTTTGATCATTTATTTTGCTTTTATCGGCTTTACAGATGTGGACCTGTTGAGTCAGATCCAAAGTAGAAGCTGTTCAGTCTTTTAGAGGCCAAATAATTAAAGACCTATTTATAAGATTTTACAAGATTGCCCTTTTCCAAGATTAGGATTCTCTGGCCTGTGTGTTATGGGTAGCCATAGTAGGCATGGGTGTTTTCATACTAAATATTGAATCATGACTGACCTCTATATCATTTTCTGGAGAGAATGGTCCAGACTAAAGTAACATGTTTCTTAGCTTTTAGTTCCATGAGAAGGAATTAGTTCTGGGCTGCATTATCAAGATTCTTTATTATAATCTGGCTATCATCAGCAAAAAATTATTGCAAAAAAATATTGGTTAACTCAGAAGCCCAATAAGAGGCCTGGAGAGTTAGGCTCACAAATCAGGCAAAACATAAGGTAAAGACCTGGTCAAGTGGGAAGCTACCACTGTCATTGCTGAATACTTCTCTAGCCACTTGACTCAGCTGCCAATGGACACCATCACCAGTCATAAACAATGCTGCTAAACCACCACCACAGCTACTGAGAAACAAATCTCATAGCCCCTTTAGCTGTACACTACTTAAATTTAAAGTTTGAATGTACACTTGGCCAGGTCATGTGCAAAAAAAGGATGGAATGCCCCCAAATAATGGCTTCTCAAGTGGTTCCTGTCACCCACCAAGACTCTTACGATGAAGAACTTCCCCACACTAAAAATGTTCAACAGCCAAAAATCATAATAAATAGAGTAATCTTCATGGGCTCTCTGGACACCCTGATCATTCATATATAGAACATAAATCACAATAGCTCTTAAGTTGAGACTCAGAACTGAGAGAAATACATTGGATAAAGGCTTATTTTAGCTAATGCTTAATACCACTTTGGGAAGAACATGTCACATCTATAGGCCTTCTCACTTACATTTACAGAATTTAGGAGTCTCTTAGACGTAGATGATGGGGCTTCATCATCACTAATTAGAGTGGCCACAAACAATACTTCCTTACCTTTCTCATGTCATAGACATACACAGACATAGACAACATTTGCAAAGCACATTAAGGTAAACAAGAAAGGTTATTAGGGTACAAGCCTTCAACTCAGGGATGTGTCCTGATGCCACAACTGTCTGAAGCCATCTGCGGGACTGTGGAGATCAACATCCTAGTTCACCTTAATTCACCCTGGACCCTCTAAAATCTCTTCCTGGATTGAGACAGGCTGGAAGAAAGCTGAGCCCTGGAGCCACATTATTACTGAACTGACCTTTTCAGCAACGCCACTTGTCTGTACAAGAGGTTGTTAGGAAGAGACAGTCCATGATGATTCATTACTGCGCAGACTGCACGGATGAATGGTGTTCGTCACATCGCTTGCATCCTCTCAGTTACATCTCACAGGAGAACTTTCTCTCTGATCTCAACCTCAAGAAAAGCGGTGTGCTTTTGAGCACCTGTTATTGTTTTATGTCACAGGCAGGACACTGTGAATCTTGTAAAGGACCAAATTTGTCAACTAAACTGGCTCTGGGAGGGTTGGAATAAAATTTGGAGCCTGCTCTAACGTGTTTATGGGACTCCAAGGTAGGTGTTCCCTGTTCTAACCTCACACATGGCTCCATCTCACTTTCCCTCCCTTACACTCCCACTGATTTTACCCTATTACATTGCAATTTTTGTAATTCTCCTTAGATCATTTTAGGAACAGAGCAGGCATGGAAGAAAGGGACTGAGAGAAGAAAGAAAGGAAGGAAAGAAGGAAGGCAGACAGATTACCTTAAGATTCTTGACTGATTATATCACATTTATTTGTTTTGGCCACATCACAGATGGTAAGCTCTCCAAGGTGAAGACTATAACTTACTCATTTTTATACTCTCACATTAATGGCTCTCAATAAAATGAATAAGCTATTGTGCAAAATACATTTTCACAACAATGTGACTGTACTTGATGTTACTGCAATGTGCACTTAAAATGGTTAAATGATCAATTTTATGTTATGTGTATTTTACCACTATAAAAAAATTTAAGCTATACATTAAGATAAAAAATTCTGTAGCTCTGGTATATCTTAAGCTTCTTAAAAGAAGGAACTGTCTTCTTTATCTTTGTAGCATAATTTTCACCCAAGAGGGCCTAGAACATTTATTAAAATACACGTATCTGGTGTTTGGTATATATTTCTTGAATTTTCTGAAGATATAAGTGGATGTCACATGTTGACATTTGTTTATGAGTGTGATTTGAGACTTTCAAAGGCTCTGGGTGTGAGTATTCCCCATCACTTGTGATAGTTGAAATTCCCACCATTTCTTTGCATTATATCCAATTAAAAGACAGATATTTTCATCCAACAAAAGGAAAGTTTTGTCTGCATAATTTTTTAAGCTGTCTAGCTAAGAGTATGTCTCTGGTGTAGGGAGTTACAAACAAGAGAGTATGAGCTAAAACTATTAGAAGAAATGGAAATAGTACTTTAAACAGGGAACATTCTAGAACTTAATAAGCCTAGAAGGTCTGGTGAGCAAAATCTGTACCCTATAGTTGAAAGCTGTGAGCTTCTAGAAGGCATGGTAGAAACACTCAGTGTGTGGCTCTGGGGGGAAAGAGACACTCCCAAAGATGAGAAAGGGGATACCAACATCCCAGGAGGTTTCTATGATGAATATGAGGACAGAGCTGCTTTCTGCCCAGAGTAGCCCAGAATCACACTGAACACTAGATCACAGAATTCAGAGCGGGAAGGAATCTTAAGTATCATTGACTCCCACACCCTTCTTTTATAACTGTAAAAGCAGAGATACACAGAGGGGCAGTTGGAGTCATAATCAAGAGAAAATCCGAACCCCCAAGTCAGTGCCACTTCCACTGTAGCCTTCTAACTTGTTTACTCTGAGTAACAGAAGATTTTTATTACATGATTACACTTGATTATTTGATTCCAGCAGCTAGAACACCAGCGAGATCTGAGAGGAATTGAGTGCTTAATGCAAGCTGAATTAAAAAAAACTCATGACACCGGTGGATAATTCAAGTTGCAAAGTGCAGCAGGTGAAAATCTTACACTGACTTACGAATAGCATGTGCTAATCTTTCCCTCGTGCAGGTGGATGATTTGTTTACATTGCAGACAAATGAAACTATTTTGCCAAGAAAAATCTTTTCCCAAAACTGTTTCTACTTGGACATTCATCATTCCAACCCCAGGCTAAAAATATAAAGACATCATGGAAAGGAGGAAAGGGGAAAGGGGGTAAGCACATGCCTTGCTGTGCTTGCTACCATCTCATTAGTGCAACTCTGTCTTGCTGCCTCAAAAGTTGGTTTAAACCATTTCACAAAACAACTCCCTCACCCAGCTGCAATACCCACCTTCCCTCTCAATGATCCTCTTCTGTGTTTTCTCCTTTTCTGCCCCTAAAAGTACTCTACGCTTTTTATAACTATCTGGTTCATTTTTACTAGCCAGGGTTACCCCTCCTTCCTTCTTTTTCTTTCCATGTCCATGTTTGAGAAACACCTTAACTGTTTATTAGTGAATCATATACACTTGGCGTGCTTGATTCACCATATTTACAGAATCTAAAATCCAAACCCAAGGTAATTTAGACACACTGTTGCACTGGTGAATGTTTCTACCCTAAATTCCTCCAAAAAGGAAGGTGGCAGGTAGATAACAGTTCAACTCACATAGAAATGACAATTACTGTAAACTATAGATTTTTATATAGCACTTACTATGGTCCAGGATATATTTTCAATGCTTTTCAACTATTAACTCATTTAATCCTTAGAACATTCCTACAAGGTAGATAATATATTATCAAATCCTTCAGAAGAGAAACCTGTTGCATAGAGATGTTAAGTAACTCACCGGTTAATTTGGCTAGTCACTGGTGAAGCTGGATATAAATCTAGGCACTTGGGTTCAAAGTCTGTTGTTAAAACCCCTACACTATGCTGTTCCTACACCTACAGGCAGGGTGAAAATGATGCCTTTTCTTGCTTAACTACACCAACTCTAGTCACATTTTTAATTTGGGACTCTATTACCTTGAGGGTTTAGAGATAGAAATTAGAGTTTGCAGGTGAGCTGTGCGCTATGCAGGTTGAAAGACTGGTACTAGGCCCAACCCAAGGTGTGATAGTGGTGCTTTCCTCCTTCTCTCCAAAGCCCTAACATCCCCTCTCTTTTTCTTGCTCATGCGACTATTTATGGCCATCTTCAGCACTAGTCCTTTGAGGCTCCTACTTTGAGAGAAGAGTGCTAATATTGAGTGCTTCATATATGCAAGAAACTGGTCTAATATATTTATGTATTATCTCATTTAATTCTCAAAATAATCCTACGAGGCAGGTATTTTTTATTCCTAATGTGTGTGTGTGTGTGTGTGTGTGTGTGTGTACACACATATATAAATAAACAGATGTTATATATATATATATATTACATATATATGTAATATATATATGTAATATAAACAACAAAAAACAGACACACACAAAGAGCATGTGACTCACCCAAAATCTTACTGCCTCTAAATGGAGGAGCTGGAGGCCACATCTACCAGGCATTGTAACTAGTCTACTGCTGGGAATTATGCAGCCCCCTTCCACACCAGACCTGTCACACAGTGTCTTCCACTGTGTCCCAAGGCTGAGAAATAATGCATCACCTTCTCCCCTAGAGTCATTTCTTGAGTCTCACTGATCACCTGCTGCAAACCATCCACTCACTACATAGGGAAATACAGTGTAAGGCAAGTCTGGACGATGGCAAGGGATATGATGTTCAGAATGCACTTCACCTCTTCTTTGTCATTCATATCACTCAGCATATTTTGAAGCACTGAGATAAAAAGATCCAGAAAATATTTTCTCAGAGGTCATTCAAAATCCAACCTTCACTTGAGAATTTAAACAATGTTGCCTCTCTCTCTCTCTTTTTTCTGTTTTGTGACTATATTTTCCTTTCTTTAATAAATTCAAATATTAGAGGGATGTTACCTATAGGCCATTAAAGACAAAAAAATCTCAGTTCATCACTATTTAGGCAATAAAACTTATAAATTTATTGGCAATGTTCTCAGTTACATATTATGCAGCCAATCCAATTAATCTAACATTGAACTTGGCAGAGGAAACAGTCCTTCCATGAGCTGAGATTGAGATTAGAAAGAGCTCGAGGAAGAATAACTAGATTCCCAGTCACTCATTGCTAGCTAGCATATCTTGATTGTCCTTGCCCCAAAAATGAAGGTATCAGGCTGGTTTCATATTTGTTATTACTTTACTATTAGGTAAAATATCTAAATTATACTCATTCTTTGATAAAGAAAGAGAAATATTATTATTACCACTGAAACTTTTTAACTTTTTTTTTAAAAAATTAAGTTCATTGAGGTAACATTGGTTGATACAATTATGTCATTTTCAGGTGCAAATTATAATTTAACATCTGTATATTCTATTAAGTGTTTACCACCCAAAATCCAGTTTCCTTTAGCTACCATATATTTGACCCCCTTTACCTCATCTATCTCCCCCTTTCTCCCCATCTCCCTACCCTCTGGAAACCACTAGTCTATAGTCCTTGTCCATGAGTCTCTGTTTGTTTGTCCTGTTCTTTTGTTGCTTTTAGGTTTATATCCCACAAATAAGCGATATCATGTGATTTTCAACTTTTTCTGTCTGTCTTATTTTGCTTAGTATGATTATCTCGAGTTCTATTCATGTTGCCACAATGACTGTATTTCATCTCTTCTAATGGCTAAGTAATATTCCACTGTATATATGTACCACAGCTTCTTTAGCCGATCATCTATCGTAGGACACTTCAGTTGCTTCCATGTCCTGGCCACTGTGAATAAAGCTGCTATGAACATTCGTGTGCAAATGTCTTTATAGATATGATTTTTTAAGTCTTTGGGGGTAAATTCCCAGTAGAGGAATTGCTGGATTCTATGGTCGATCAATTCTTAGATTTTTGAGGAACCTCCACACTGTTTTTCATAGTGGCTGTACTAATTCGCAGTCTCACCAGCAGTGTATGATGGTTCCTTTATCTCCACATCCTGTCCAGCATTTGTTATTACTTGTTCTGTTGATTATAGCCATTCTGACAGGTGTGAGATGGTATCTCATTGTGGTTTTGATTTGCATTTTCCTAATAGCTAGCGATGTTGAGCATCTTTACATATATTTGTTGGCCATTTGTATGTCCTCTAGGGAGAAGTGTCTGTTCAGGTATTATGCCCATTTTTTGACTGGATCGTTTGTTTTCTTATTGTTATTGAGTTGTATGAGTTCTTTGTATATTTTGGATATTAGGCCTGTATTTGAGGCATTGCTTACAACTATATTTTCCCATTCTGATGGTTGTCTCCTTACTTTGTTGACATTTTCTTTTTCTGTAAAGAAGCTTTTTAGTTTGATGTAGTCCCATTCATTTATTTTAACTTTTACTTCCCTTGCTTTTGCGGTCAAATTCATAAAATTCTCTTTAAGTCCAAGGTCCTTGAGTTTTGTGGTGATAGACAACAGACTGAAACTTTCTTCATTAAAATAGTACATTAAGAAGAGAATAGATAGTGGGGCAAGGTTGTGATAATAAGCACAGGGACTGCTCCCCATGTGGTTAGTAATCACCAACAAAGGCTCAGGCATCATCTCCTATGTTAGATTTTGGCTTATTTGTCCACTGTCTGTGTCTATTTCTTCTTATAAACCAGTTTTTAGTTCCTTTGGGTTCAGTGTTTACAGCTTTAAGAAACATTCAATAACTGTCCATGTAGAAAGCTATCCACGAAGCTGCTTTCTGAGTGGGTAGACATGGGTGGACTA
The DNA here is from genome assembly GCA_004027375.1 of Macroglossus sobrinus. Lineage (NCBI taxonomy): Eukaryota > Metazoa > Chordata > Mammalia > Chiroptera > Pteropodidae > Macroglossus > Macroglossus sobrinus. The sequence continues at coordinate 729,079 of PVKZ01000450.1, read as the reverse complement.
CATTTCCAGCACCCTTTGCAGCGGTGTAACCATCCGATGAGTTCCAGCCAAAAGAATATGATAGACATTAAGAGCGCTACTTCCATGAAGGGTAGCCAGCTGTCCCAATTTGCCTAGGTCTGAGGGTTTCCCCTGAATATGGGACTTAGATAAAGAGATATCACAAACATAGCAAGTTTGGAAACTGTGTTTTGAAGATAGTAGAGCAAAAGCTAGCCTGAAAAATCACAGGAAGAAGCTATCTTTTTGTCTCTTCGTTGATCTGGAACATCTACCATGGACTTTACATGACTGAAAAAGATACTTCTATTGTGTTTACTCATTACTTGTTGGGTCTATTTTCATAGTATTTTATCCTATCCTGACTAATACAGAGAAACTCTACAAACTGCATTAAAATAGAGACTTTACAAACTAGTATAACATAAAGGCAAGCACCCCTAAAAAACATGCTCACTTTCTGGGAAACTGTTTGCAAGGAGAATGGAAGTGCAGAAGAAATGAAAAGGAAGAAAGAGGATGATCCTCATATAAATCCAGCTCGTATCCACAATGAGAAATTCTCAGATCTTCTCTCAGAGATTAATATGATTATTATGAAATATATCACACCCTACAACATTGCAAGTACTCTACGGGACAGAGCAGGGGGCTGAAGTGAGAATATGCAGGTTCACGCCAGCTGTGGGAAGGTGGTGAGTTATTAACCTCTTTGGACCTCAGACTCCTCATCTGAGAAATGAAGACATGTTTTTTCCTCTCATAGAGCCTCATCTGTGAGCCAGTCCTGTGCTGGAATTGGCGGTATAAAGATAAAATATAGTAAAATCTCTCAAATAGACAATAGGCTAGAAATGTCTGAAAGATGGAGTGTCGCCTGAGACTAAAGCAGGAGGAAATATAAAGGGCCACGGGGCGGGGAACGGGGTGGTGGTAAGTCCTCTCTTTACTTATGTAAGTGAGAACGTGGAGTGAATAACTTTGCCTGGATGCTCAACCCATACACTGAAGAGCAGGGGAGCAGAATCCAAGCTTCAAGGAGTTCTTTGAGCAGCAGGGAGTGAGAGTCCTTTGGTCAGCCAGCTGTCAAACAAATATTCCACACCTACTCTATACCAGTGCTATCCTCTGGAATTCAAGGGTAAGGAAGACCCGGACCCCTAGTTCTTCATAGTCCAGTGGGGCAGCAGATAAATGTGTGACAAACTGAGTGAGGGCACCATGGCAGAGTGGGGCACAGAAGAGGGACTCTTCATGGAGAATGATGTGGCTCAGGGGATGCTTCCCAAAGAGCTGGTGCTGAGCTGAGCCACAAAGCATAAGGATGGGTTGGCCAGGCGGAGAGGAGAGAGGAGGTGCTGGAAACAAGAGGAAGCATGATGACATGGCCGGACGGGGAGTGAGAGAGAGCAAGATGCAAGGAACAGAGCTGCAGATGAGAATGAAGGAGCCGGAGTGAGAGAGTTCTTTTTTTTGTGTGAGGACAGAAGTCTATATTAAGTTTATAATTCTATCCTTAAAGTTATAAAAAAGCCATTAAAGACATTTCAGCAGAGGACTGGCATGAAGAAACACCCAGAAGCAGTGAGGGGCAGGGGTTAGAGAAGGAGGAGGAAGACCATTTGTAGGGCTCTATGATCATCCAGGTGAAAAAATGACAAAGGCTTGAACCAGGGCAGTGTCAGAGGAGAACAGGAGAGTACAGATGCAAAGGCAGAATTTACAGCAGCCAGGAGCTGTCTCTATCTAGGTGGTGTGCTAAATGGGACCTCTAAGGCAAGAGGCTCAGGTTATCCAGGGAAGCAGAAGGTAAATAGCAAAGCACAGACATGAAAGGGCAGATTGAAAAGTGAGTGGAAATGGCCTCTGTCTAAAGCTGTAAAAACACAAAGGAAGATTCAGTAATATCCTTTAGTCAGGGCAATAGAGAGGCCCTTGGTGACCTCAGAGAGCCTGGCTGCCTCTCCTGAAATCTATGGCAGTGGGGCAGGGAGGGAGATGATAAAAATCCACAGTGGAAGAAAAGGTTGCATAGCTCAATCACTAACTCAAAAACTTGGCCAAGTTTACCTTTTGGAAAAATAAGATAAAATGGTCCTGATTCACTAAGATACACAGATCCCATTTCAGTTAATAGCCACATTCTTGTGAAGTTTTGATTTAAGTAATTTAAGAGTTTGTTTAATTTAGAGTCCTTTAGCCTTCCAAGTCCAATGCCTTTGAAACTGTGCTGTTTCTTGTCAAAATTTATAGCATCTCTGCCTGTTTATAATTGGAGATTAAAATTTAAAAAAAACTAGAAAGAAGGGAAAAGAATTTATTTAACTAAAAATGAAAAAGAAGAGGTTTACTGTGTCCTAAGAGCTTGCCATCCCAGATGATTGAACTGTCACCCTTTCATTTCCTAAGGTCCAGAAAATTTTGAGTGACCCATATCAGAAATTTTAGAATGAAATTGAATTAGACAATTTAACCATTATTTGTGGTTCTTCCAAAGCCAAAGGATGTATCTCTCTAAACAGCCTGTCCTGAGGATGACTCTTTCCTACAGAAATGCACTTCCTGAAAATTCAGAGAAAGTCTTGAAGCTGTAAGAGTCAAATTCCTGCTTAGCAGGACAGAAAGCTGAATTTGCTCCTAGCCAGCATGTCATGGGTAAATGACCAGCCAATGTCCATGGGAAGGAATCCAGGCCAACACAACCCTTCCCGGAACCAGCAGTCACAGCCCAGTAGCAAAGGCCTGGAATAGAGAGGTGGAAGTTGAAAGGGTATGAGGGAGGGGAGGCTAACAGAGAAGAGTGCAGGCTCTGCAGGCAGGTGGAACTGGATTTGAAATCTGCCATTTCCTAACCTGTCAGCTGTGCTATATTACCCAACCATGCTAAGCTTCAGTGGAACTACTCCTTACTTCATCAAAATGGGTCTAATACTTCCATACTGGGAAAAGGTCTGGTCCCTTTCTCCTATAGGCCACCCAAACTCAGTGATACACATACTACTCTCTTTCAGTTAGGAAGCAATTTGGTTTCATTAATCTACCATGTTATGGATAGCATTTTATGTAACAAATTCTACCCAAAAGATTTTTATATTCTAACAGGTAGGAAGCCCTTGGGCATTCAAATCCTAGTTGATCTACTCTCTGCTCTCATATCGAAATGTCACTCAATAAATTGGGAAACCTACTGGTGTGTCCTGTTTAAAGCACGGAGATAAAGGAAAGGGTGTAACTACAGGGAGATGCTGAAATGATTACATTTTGAAAACTATATGCTGTATTATAAATAAAATCATGTTTCTCCCAAGGCACCATCCGAATGAAGAAGCATAAGCACATCCCAGACGCAAAACTTCAGGAACTTGCAGGAAGGCATATTTGCTTAGCAAATTATAAATAGATGAGTTTTGTTTACCTGAATTTATGAAATTCATCCTGGGCCAGATTCAAAAACTCATTAGAAATTCATAGTGTACTCAAAGTTATAGGCTGTGTCACCTGGGAGCCAAAACAAAGGCCAGATTTAAGGACCATAAACAATCAACTAAATTTACTGTTTGATATCATACAAGAGTATACTTAGACCATGTTCCAACAAAGATAGAGTTGGCCAATTTAGGTTTGTTGTTTGTTTGTTTGTTTGTTTCACTTATTCAGGGATTATATAGACAGACATGCTCCTAGACTTTCTACATCACAGGCAAAATATTCAGCATTTAACTTCAGCTTCCACTATATTTTTTATGGACTTCGTCTCAGTGGTCTTTTCCTTCTGGATCAGCCTCCTGTTAGAGTTCTTGGTTGCAAAGCACAGAGTCCACCATAACTAGCTTAAGCAGAAAAAGAATTTCTTAGAGGATATTAGGTAATGTTTCAGAATTCCTAAAGAGATAAGGGAATGGAAACTGTGGACGGATGGCAATCACGGTGCTGGTGAAAGGCCCCACACTGAGTATCACTGCCACTGATGCCACTAAAAGCTGCTACCTCCTCAACACTCAGCCACCCCTGATGGAAAACAATTCTACAATCAGCTGCTTTAGAAGGAAGGCCTGTGTGAGTGGATTCACTGGCAGAGGCTGAGTAGCATGCTACTGTCATAGTACAAGAAATGCTGAGAAACAGAACTCTAATTTCTGCATTAGGGAGGGGGGACTCAATTGGGACTGTGCCCGAATATAGAATGACTATTCAGAAAACAACGGCCAACTGGAATATGTCACCATAAAGTATGCCTTCTGCTTTACCTTTTTGGAAAACATTTGGTTGGTAACAATATCAAAGTTCATAAAAATAAATATAGTGAGGTGTCTGTTGTTTTTTAATTGATTTATCACTACAGCATAAACTCTAAATTAAACTAAATGTATATGTCATTAACAATCATTTTCCTAATAGCCTGCCCAAAACGAATCAGATTACCAGAGCTGCTTTGGTTCGTACAGTGCCGTTAAATAAGCAGCTTGAAAATGAAAACACTCATTTAGCTTCTTATTCCTTAGCCTGAGTAGTTGTTCTCAAGAGTCTTTCTTATATCAGGTGAAACAAAAAGCTTCCTTTTTTTGCCAGGTATTTTATATTTTATTAATATCAGTTTTACTTATATGCCTTTTTTTCCCTCACTGAAAAAGCATGTTTTTTGAAACTGTGCTCAGAAACCAGGCCAGTCTATAAATCAATAGAAGAGTTCTTGTATATATTTAAACCCTTCAAATTTCTGGAATAAACTGGTGGTAAATTAAATATAACTGAATCACCTCCTGGTGCCCCATTAAAATACCCATGAATTAAAATATAGCTACCCTTACCTACAAGCCATCATTAGGCTAAATAGGAAAACAGTCAAAGTATTCCCATAATCATCAAGAATAAAAAAGTTACCTCTACTATCACCACTGATATTTAACATTTTTCTGATAGTTGAAGTCTAATGGGATTAAGTAGAAATATAGATGGTATCTATATACATATATATATATATATATATATATATATATATATATATAAATGGATGAATGAATGGGTAGGTAAATATATATATATATATATAAAAGATGGATAGATATAAAAACTGAAAAGAATTGGCAATTTTTGATCATGTGATTATATCACAAAAAAACCTAAGAGAAGTATCAGCTTGCAAATAATTAGGGAATTCACTAATATTACCAGGTATAAGAGTAATAAATCAATGGTTTTAATATATACAAGAAAACTGATTAGGAAATTTTTTAAAAGCTTTAATTTATAACAGTAACAAAAAAGATAATGAAAACAAAAATGATAAAAGGAATAAATTAAGAGGTTATGTATAAAATATTACATATAAATTAGATTAGTCTCTCCTCTACACAGTACAATTGATGTCTGTTTAATTCTCTGTCTTGTTTAGATTTTAAGTGTCAGTCGGGACAAGGACCATTTCTTTTTCTTTATGCATATAATATATGATAAAAATGTGTTGTATAAATAAAAAAATATCATGTATAAAAATAAGAAGAAAATTTTAAAACACTTCCAAGGAACACAATTGAAAACCATGCCATGTTCTTGGCATCTACATACTTAGAGTGATCTCAACAAATAATTCTAAGAAAATTCATAAGCCAGTATATCCTGCAAAATTTCTGAAATGAAGAGTAAAGGTCTGGCAGGGGTGGGGTCGGGTGAGGGGGTACTAATTCTGCTAGGAGAGAAAGATAAGAAAATAGCACATATTAATAAAAATTGAAATCAGAAATAACAGAAATATGACTTAGACTTTTAAACACAGGATAGAGAAATACATAGTAAATCTCTTTTCTTTGCAAAAGAGAAAACATACAAAATTAAAAAGGATAATGACAGTATAACCATGAGTGTGGGTATTTTGCAATTATAAGTGCACATTATGCATACTTCAGTGCTGAACATTTTAATATATTGATAAAATGGAGTATTTCATAGAAAATATAAACCAATATTGATTTGGGAAATATGAAACTTGAACTTGCCAATGACAGAGAGAAAAGGAAGTCAAGGAATTAATCCTCAAAGACTTCATGTGGTGGCAATTTTATATGCAACTTCTTCAAACTTGTACGGAATTATTAATTCCCATGCCATCTGATGTAGGGTGAACAAAATGATGAAAACCTACCCAGAGGAAGTATATTCTATATTCTAAAACCTGGGACTGATCTAGACTTTTTTTTTTTTTTGGTATTGGGTGACCCTTACAGTTTTAAATGCAAGTGTGAAAAAAATCTTGAAAAAATTAGTAGGAAAAAGGTTGAAAAACATATTTACCATAAAACTAGTCAATTCTCTACATGAGAAAATTAAAAGATAAATATAAACCATAAAATACATTGGGGAAAAAAGCTAGATATTTTCTTTTTAAACAAAAACAAAGAATTCATAAAGGAAAAGAGTAATACAGTTTACAATATAACACTTAAAAAAGCTTTACTATGCCAAAATGCCATAAACAAATGTTAAATATAATAGTGAAAAAGAAAATATTCTTGTAATCCCTGTGACAGCTCATTGATATTTTTAGCATAAATTACCCTTATCAATCAAGAGAAAATTGGTGAAGAAAAAAATACACATGTACAAAACATATATGAAAAAAGATCAACCTTACTAAAACATAAAGAACTGATCATTCATACAACAAAAATAATGCCATTTTCTTCTGTTAAATTGACAAAATATTTGTAAGTTAAGGAAATGGAACTTATACTCCTCTGATGAATGTGAAAATTTGCAAAACCTTTGTTGAAAGAAATTTGACTTGAACCTTTAGATAAAACTTATGTCCATTAACCAAATAATTTTAGTATTCAGGAAATATTTTTTTAAAAAATACACTCAACAATAATAAGCTAGACTATAGCACGAGAGAAGAAAAATGAAGAATGATATGAGTTCACTGCTAGAGCAAAAATGAGATACTCTCTGTGGAATTATAGAACTATCTATTTAGGATGTATTTGACAAGGGAGGTGAATATCTGCTGAAGGCCCAGATGTAGCCGGTGATTCCCACCAGTGTCAAGGGCACTGATGATGGGTGTCCAAGGGCACTGTCTCTTGATATTCCATATTTCATGTCTCTTTAGCCACAGCAGGCAGTTTACAATGTAAAAGTGGAGGTTTCTACCCGATGTATATCTGTGTAATTTTGAACAAGAGATGTAACAAAATCTGAACTTTGAAAGTTGCTTATTAACAACTAGGAATTATCTGCAACAAGAAAGAAAGCACAGTTGTCAGACCAGCATAGAACATGGACAGTAAATGACCCAGATAAGGGCTGAGAAAAAGCCTTAAATGGCTTGTTGACTGAGAGTCTAATGAAACTTTAAAAATAATCTTTACTGGGCAATCATCCTATAATTTCTCTGTCCATGTTCCATTGGAATATCCAAAAGCATCTATCTGAACTATCAAACCCTTGCTGCCATTTCTGAGGACAAATTGGGCTTTTCTAATTGAGTGAAAATTGAGTATAAGAAAAGAAAGAAATTAGCTATATGTTAAAACTCAAGCTTAGACAACCTTTCACCTAGCTAGATAAAGAAACCTTAGATAAAAATCAACATGTATCATTTATTGCAACTATTATTATTAATTTTAAATGTCTAAAACACTAGTGACAATTTTTTTTTTAATACCTAAAACTGATAGTCTTGCTTGTACCAAACACCCATTAAATGGTCTATGGATGCGGACTAGAGCCTGGCACTTGCTCAGCTTTATTCATTTCTCATTCTTATTATTCTTGACCCACTCTGGCATTCTTTAATTCTTCAAGTACATCAAGCTTATTCCTTCTTCAGGATTCATGTATATGCTGATCCCACCTCCAGAAATGCTTTTCCCTAAAGTCCTTAAATACTTACTAATGTTCTCAAACTAAATAAGACATTCTGATCTAAATTATCTTCAATGAGCCTGAATAATCAGTTCTTAACCTTGACTGTTCATTAGAATCATCTGGGGATTTTTTAAACTACTGATGTCTGGGTCCCCAGAAATTCTGATTTAATTTGCCTGGGAGTGTAGCCTTCGCATGTGAGATTTTTTTGACAACACTCTCTCCCAGGACTTCATGAAAGAATGAAAACCACTGGCTTAGATCTCATCGCCATGTTTGTTTCTTTTACACTGCTTTGAAGCTATAATAATGACTCCTGTGCTTGCTTCTTAATTTATTCTCTGTCTACCATGTAGGTTTATTTTATGCATCTCTAAAAGTATTTGATGAATAAATAATATATAGAAAAAACATTTCATATTCTGTATTAATAAATCACAATAGCCTAAACCCATGCTTCTTAAACTTTAATGTTGGTATGCATCTCCTGAGCACTTGTTAAAATGTGGATTCTAATTCTGCCCTAAGAGAGGGCTGAGATTCTATACTTCTAACAAGTTCCTACACTTTAAGTAGCACGGGCCCGAGGCTTCCCTAGAAATAAGAATTACCTTGAACCTCTAATTGAAACCAGATTATTGGTTTCTAACTCAGACCAAGTGAATCAAAATTTCCATGACAGAAGAATGATAATCTACACATATAATAAGTATCCCAACTAATAATTATCTTTACGGAGATCTGGTGAGCCAAGGAGTTGCTCAGACACTGATACTTATCATGTCTGTATTCAAAAGTAATGAGGGAATTGCAAGTAAGCACCTATCAGACTGACCCTCCCATATGTAACTATTACCCTGCCCAAAATAGAATAACTACCTGAAGATTCTGGAGAATAACAAAAGCAAGTAGATTCTAGAGGGGAGATGACACTTGAAAGAAGGCGTAGTGAGTTCCTTTTCCTAGAATAATAATCCTCAGATTAATCATGCTAAAGTCTGCACTATGTAGGGAGGCTAAAACTCCAAAAACAAAACAATAAGTCTTAGAGAGAAGAGTTCAGGGTAACCACAACCACTAAAATGTGAGGGGAGGGAATGCTAGAAAGTAGAGACCCACAGGGGAAGAATCACAAATTCTATGTACAGACTTTTGTCCAAATCTCTGGTTAAGACCTGAACCATGTGAGAACAGGGCAGTCTGCAAATAAACCAGCTAGGGATTTGCACTTTAAGTCCAGATAACTTAATTAGCAACAAAAATAAAATTGTCAGCATTCTTTAGAGTACCATAATAGAATCTAGAATCTCCACAACCTAACATTCACAATATCCAGGATAGAATCCAAAGTTACTCTGATGTGAAAAGAGAAAAATTGTATGATTCAACTTATATGAGATACTTAGAATAGGCAAATTCATAGAGACAGAAAATAGAGTAGAGGTTACCAGGCTGGGAGGAGGTAAAGATGAGAAGTTATTATTTAATGGGTACAAAGTTTCTGTTGGGATGATAAAAAAAATTCTGGAAATTAGGGTGATGATTACACAACATTGTGAATATATTTAAGCCACTGCAATGCACACATAAACATGGTTAAAATGGTAAATTATATGTTATGCATATTTTACCGCAACAAAACAACAGAAAAAAATGTGTAACAGAAATGAAGAATGCCTTCAGTGGACTCATTTATAGAGTGAATACAACTGAGACAATCAGTGAGCTTGAAGCTGTCAATAGAACTTCCCAAACTGAAAAGCAAAGAGAAAAAAGGAATTAAAAAAATGGAAAAGAATAGCCAAGAACTTTGGGACAATTATAAATGTGTAATACTCACATAATTGGATACTAGAAGGTGAAGAGAGAAAAGAACAGAAGAAATATTTGAAGTAATAATAGCTAAGTATTTTTCATCAACTAATGACGACACCAAAACAAATCTAGGTAGCTCAGAGAACACTAAGCAGTGAGAAATGAAAAAATCTTCACCTAAGAATATAATATTAAAACTGCAGACAATCAAACACAAGGAGAAAATTTTGAAAAAAAGCCAGAGAAGAAAAACACCTTACTTAATAATAAGGATTTAACAATAATAAGAACTATCTCAGATTTATCTTTAGAAACCACACAAGCAAGAAGAGTGTGGAATGAAATATTAAAAATGTTTTTTTTTAAAAGCTAGAATTTTGTATCCAGAGAAATTATCCTTTAAAAGTAAAGTAATAAAGACTTTCTCAGATAAACAAAAAATGAGGGAATTTGTTGTCAATAGACCTGACTTACATAAAATGTTAAAAAAAAAAAAAGCTCCTCAGAGAGAATGAAATGATATAGGTCAGAAACTCAGACGTACATAAAGAAAGAGTGTTAAAAAAAGATTAATAAAGGTAAAACAACATCTTTTATTTTTCTTATTGTTAATTGATCTAACATAACAATTTGTTCAAAAGGACACTAGAAACAATATATTGGTAATTATAGCTTATGGAGAAGTGAAATAAATGACAGTGATATATAAGGTATAGGAAAAAAGAATTAGAAATAGTTACAAGTTAACTGAAATACCTGTAAAATAGTATATATTATTTAAAAATGAACTTGGATTAGTGGCAAACTCTAGGGCATCCAACAACATTAATCAAAAGCAAATAGCTACATTAATTTACATTAATTTCAAATAAAACAGATTTCAGAGCAAGGAAAATTATTAGGCATAAAGAGAAGGGATCAGTTCTCTAAGAAAACACAACAGTTCTTAACCTGCATGTGTCTAATACCAAAATGCATAAGACAAAAATTGATAGAACTACAAAGAGAAATAAAAGAATTTACTACTATATTGGAGATTTTAGTACGCATCTCTAAATAACTGAGACACCCAACAGGTGAAAAATCAGTAAAGGTATGGTTGAACTGAGCTGCACCATCAATTACCTGGACAAAATGATATGTACGGACTACTTCGTCCAACAACAGCAGATTGCACACTCTTCTCAAGTTCATGTGATAGACCACACACACTCTGGACCACAAAACATACCTTAACAGATTTAAAAGTATAGCAATCACACAAAGTATGCTCTCAGAATACAATGAAATTAAACTAGAAATCAGTAACAGAAGGATATCAGGAAAATCCCAAAATATTTGGAGATTGAGTAACATAATTCTAAATAACAAATGGGTCAAAATAGAAGTTTCAAGAGAAATTTTTAAATATTTTGAACTAAATTAAAACACAATTTAGTTACTGGAATGTGGTGAAAGCAATGCTTTGAAGAAAATTTATAGTGTTACATTCACACATTAGAAAAAAGATCTAAAATCAATAATCTAAGCTTCTACCTTAGGAAACTAGAGAAAATAGAGTAATAAAAACCTAAAGCAAGCACAGAAGAAAATTAAAAAATTGCAAAGGGAAAGCCATAGAAGAAAACCAATGAAACCAAAGCTATTTCTTTGTAAAGATCAATAAAATTCATAAGCCTCTAGCCAGAGTAACCATCTGAGGCACAGATAATTTAAGTGACTTGCTCAAAATGACACAACTAGATGATTGACTCAGGACATGAGCTCTGGCAGTCTGGCTTCAGCATCCACAGCAGTAACCACTATGCGTCATTGCAATTCCAAGAGTGATGTTGGGACTCTCCTCCACAGTGGTTTTCTGTTCCTATTGCTTCCACTTCCTGCTCACCTTGTCAGAAACTGGTGATTGATTATGGCCTCCTTTGTCTTTTGAGCTGGACACAATATCAAAACTCTTTTTAACACAGAACTGCATCAACCAACGCAGCATGTACTCAAGTTGAAACTAACATGTCATCCCTGTCCATGTCTCTGGTAAATACTGAAATTCTACTATTTCCTGGGCACTTTTTTTCAAGGTTATTTTGAATAGGATCTGGAAGCTGTGGGGTGGAGGGTGGCAGGGAACAGAGAGAGAATGAGAGAGTGAGAGAAAGAGAGAGAGAGAGAGAGAGAGAGAGAGAGAGAGAGAGAGAGAGAGAGAGAGAGAAGGGGAGAGAGAAAGTCTTTAGTCTTTCAGAGACAAATATTCTTTCCATTTGGCTTCCCAGAGGAACTATGGCCTCAGACCTCTCATGTGACTAATCTCAGAAGCTTTACTGTCTAGACAAGAACATGATACAGTCATTCTTTTTTGCACTGATATTGAACTTTGCAGTCTTGTATCTATATTCAGTAGCTAATAAATCCCTCTAGCATTCATTGAATCTGCTCTAAGGTACTGGAGAAGAAAAACTAGTCATTGGAACATTTACAGCTGACTGAGCCCACAAAGTGAGTTACAGTTTGATCTACAAGTTAGATTCCACCTTATCATTAGTTTATAATGACTGTATCACTAATAATAATGAAGCTGTACCTGTTTTTCTTCTATATCCCAAGCATTACTCACAGGAAGAAAAATAAGAATCTGCCTTAAGCACAAATACAAATGAAAGCAAGTGTATCAATGGATATTTATAAAAATTACAGTTGTGGACATAAATATTAGTTAAACAAATAGAACAAAATATTTGGTTAGACACGGTATTTCCTAACACAGGATATGCATATGATGTAGTGATTTGTAAGAGAATGTGAAAGAAAAGTGTCAAATCGCTCTCTGCAAAGATTGAGATTTGAAATGAGGGGCAAGTATGGCTTCTGGAAGGACACTACAGTGACTGAGAGTTTGAGAGGAAAACAATGTCTACAGAAGCTTTTGGTAGCTTTTCTATGGAATGTGCTGAGTATTTCTCAGGATTCTGGCTACTCCCTTACAAAGATGGAGTACAGATGGTGTACCTACGAAATTAGAAACTACTCCTCCAATTTTTTTTCAAAATTTCCTGTTTACCCTCCAATTAGCGCGCACACACACAAATCATTAACGAAAACTCAACCTTCCTGCTCAAACCTACAATGATTTTTCATGCTACCAAAAAAAAAATCATCAGAAAAGTGCTGGCCAGGAAATCCCTGGAGATTTTGGCCCAGCCTTTGAACACCCAATGCCATGAGGACAGCTGATATTTCCAGATAGAACCCAAAATGTCAGATTTGGTTGGCAATATTTTTAAGAGAATTCCCTAAAGAAATCCAAACAAATATGTTCATTTAATGATGGAGTCAATAGATGGTGACCAGAGAGAAGCCTTGCCAACGGTCATCCTTACCAATGTCCAGTTCTTTCTCAGATCAGATCTTCAAACATTCATTATGTATTTTGCTGTGCCTTCTTGGTCAAGATATAAAAATCTATGCATCCAAATGTCTAAACCTCCAAGTAATAAAACTATTACTCTTTGATAATATATAACATTACCATTTTTGAACAATTATTAGGTCTATGGCACATAGCTAAAATTCTATAAGTAATAATCTCAATCCATACAACATCCTTATGTAAGGCATTAACTCATCCCTGTTTAGTAGACGTGGAAACTTAGGTTGAGATAATTTAAATTATTTTCCCAACTAGTCTATGATAGAATAAATGGCAGAGATTAAATTTGGATCCAGCTTAGTTTTATTTTAAAGCCTTTGCTTTCCATTTTCTCTCTCTTTTGAACTTTTAATAAAATCTTTACTGGGGTGTAATTTATATACAAAAACTATACATATTTAATGTATACAATTTGATGGATTTGAACATATGCATACACTGTGGAATCCTAACTAAATCAAGATAATAAGCTTATTTTCACCTCCAGAAACTTTCTCCTGTCCTGCCCCTTTAGTGTGTATGTATGGAGAACATTTAACCTGAGACAGACTCTCAACAATTTGTTCAGTGTATAATACAATATTGTTAACTATAGGTACCATGTAGACAGCAGATCTCTAGAACTTATTCATCTTGCATAACTAAAACTTTATATATATTTACCTCACATCTGTTAGAATAGCTATTGTTATTTAAAAAAAAAAAAACTAAAGGTGAAGATTTGAAGTAACTGGAACCAATTGGACCAATCACACATGGGACATTTGGAGTAGCTCAGCTATTTCCTCTGTCTCGGATGTTCTGCACCCCCATCATTGCATCACTAGCTCCTGATATCACTTCCTCATTCTTCACCACACACACCAAATGTGCTCTTTTCTCATTCCAGCCATTCTCCATCACATCACCCTATTTTATGTTCTTTATCACAATTCTCGCTATCTAAAACAAACCTTGCTCATTTTTGTCTTTTTCTTTTTTGTTCTTCCCAATAGAATATAACCTGCATAGGAGAAAAACCTTGTCTTTTTTGTTTTTCTGAAAGCAGTGCCTGGCACAGAGCAGGTAGGTAATAATAGATGTATCTGTAGAATGAAGGATGAATGAATCCTGGAATCATAAAGCACCCTCCTGGGACCTAAAGCATGACTCCTGATGTTCTCAAAGTAACTTTGACTCTTGCAGCAGCTAGTTTTGAGCAAACTCCGGCAGCAATCTCATGCCAGTCTTTAAATTTATATTTTCTTTTCACTTATATAGATGTGAAATGCTATAACATACCATCTGAAATGCTCAGATCTTAAGTGTACCACTGAAAGACTTTTGACTAACCCATATCAAGACATAGAACATTTCCATCACTCAAAATACTCCTCTGTGCCCTTCCTAGTCACCCTCTCACCCCTAACCAAAACAACTACTGATTTGATTTTTATCAGAATGAGTTCATTCTGCCTAGAACTTCATTTACATGGAATCATACAAACTGCATGCACTCTTTGTATCTAACCCTGTTACTTAACATATTTGAGGGATTTGCCCATGTTGCTGCCTCTACCAGCGGTTTATCTGTTTTTACTGCTGAGCAGTATTCCATGATATGAATGTACCACTATTTGCATACACACTCTCTTGTTGAAAGACTTTTGGGCTGTTCTTAAGTTTTTGCTATTATGAATAAAGCAGGTAGGAACATTCTTGGCAGAACTTTTCATGGACATATGTCTTTATTTTTCTTGGATAAATACCTAGGAGTGGAATTGTTGGGTCATAGGATAGATGTGAGTTTAATTTTTTTTATAAAAGTGCCAAGTGATTTTCCAAAGTGATTGTACCTTTTAAACGCCATTTTTAATTTCCTCGAAATGTATTATGAAACCATTAGGCAATCAAATATCTAGAAATCACCCATAAGTATATATAGAAATACTTATAGTATAAAGTATAATAAGCCAGAGAGCTCAGAGGGAGGTTCCAATCCCCCAGGCCTCTTCATCCAAGCCCTGCTCCTTTGTCTCCCTGGCACTTGAAGAAAGAGAGCCTGATGGTCCACATTGCCAGGACAGAGAGAAGTCACTGTGCCCTTCGGTCAACTTGTGCTTTAATTTTTTCCACCACGTGCTTCCTTGATGAGTAGAAAACTAGAAGCCAACATTCCAAGCAGAATGGCCTGGATTCTGTTTTGTGTTAAGCTTTCTGGCCCAAGATCTTAAGCAGACAAAGAATGGCACATGCCTGGGGCTTTTTTAAGGCTCTCAGGGAGATGCAGGAGGCTGGTCTTCAGAGAAAATAGAGCAACAACTCATGTATCATTCATATATTTGAGCCTCCAGGAGGAAGGTCTAATCTGAAGATAGATTTTTCCTACCATTAATAACCTCTTTTTTAGACAGAGAGCTGATGGCAATGGCATTTGGGGTGCTCCTCAGGTACTTATTTCCCATCAAGAATAGTTTTACCTAAGAAGTAAACCTAATGCTCTTAGCCCACTTCAGTTGCCTATGTATAGTCAAGGAATATTCTAACGTCTTTTAGAATTAACCAAGTAAGGCCTTTGAACAAGCATCAAGCATTTAGAGGAGTATTCACTTTTCTATTGTATAATGAGAAGGATCCCAGGACTGACTTTCAATGAATAAGGCACAAGTCGTTCCAGAGTGGACAGCCAAAGGAGTGAGCACAAGCACTACAAGCATCTCAGTTCTCCTGAGACCCTTTGAGTTAAATTGTGTGTTGGCCCTTCCAGGACTCTGTCAACCTCTGGAAGCCCTAACCACTAACCCACTCACCCTACCCCAACCCCCAAAGTCATTCCAGGGAAGAGATTGAGTTTACTAAGAGCCAATGAAGTCCTCAGGAACCTGAAGAGGTAGTGACCCCTAGAATCTTCTTGACGAGGAAACAAGACACCAGCATGGACAGAGAGCATGCCAGTCTCCCCACAGCAGGCTCCAGCTGGGGCCTGGGCGCTTCTCAGCCTTCTCGGAGCTGGAGAAGACCGTAAGCCTTTCTGAGTCTGAATCATGTTTCCAGGACTACAGTGTGTCTAAGACAATTCCAAAAAGTGGTCATGTTTGCTGGGAATGTGGTTAAAACTCCAGTCAGTGATGAATTTATGGTGGAAACCATCTGGAATCCTCTGACAAGGTTTCTAGCCTACGGTGCCTGGGGTATGGATCCCCACAGTTCTGGCTTTCCTCTCTGAGGTCAGACATAAGGAAATGATTGTATATTCCTCTGTTCAGACCCAGGCCCAAGAACCCAACTGGATTGTTAAACTGTTTTTACTCCCATCTGGACTTTTTATAGGTTTACCTAAAAACAGAACAGAATCTGCTTCCTAGGGGCACCTTTAGAAAGATTGCAAACAGGAGTAATGTCATATTTCCTTGATCAGCCATTTTACTCCATTCTCCAAGCACCCAATCTGAGTGGGTCAGAAAAACACCCAGGTGCTGTTCTAGTTTGATATAAGTAGTTATCACATGCTATTTAGAGAGTGTGTAAAAGGATTTCTTGGCTCATATTGAGTCCTGGAATTCTGTTTCCAACAGGCTTTCAGCAGCCATGGCTCTGAGTCATCTGCCCAGTGACCAGAAGCTGGGATCCAACATCATGTGCCTCCCAGATAATGAGGTCAAAAGTGTCAGACCTGCCAAGAGCCTGATAACTGGCTTATTAACATCCCTAAATGATAGTACTTTTGATTAAACCTTACATCTCTGCCTGTTCTCTCTCTCGTCCCTTCTAAAATTAGAGCTGGTATTTTGATAACCATGCCCTTGCTTGAACTTCAGGATGGTTCAGGGATAGGGGAATCATGATGTCCCTAGGCTATTACCTCCAAGGACAGGGAGTTTTCTGGGTCACAAAGCCTTAAACTTTAATTCAAGCCTTGCTGATCTTTTTTTCTCTTTGAGTACACTTAGATTTTATTTTTTAAAAACTGGAAAGGTATAAGAAAATGTATAAAGGTTAAATTCAAGAAACTTGTGCTCTAATAACATCTTCTGCCCTAAACTGAATAAGTGAAAACAAACAGAAGTCATTTTATATCACTGTGCTTCAGCTTCTTATCTATAAAAAGAAAAGAGTGCTACTTCCTGCACCTAGTATAAGGATCACATTAAACAAAAGATAGAAATCCCTTTGTGAATAATAAAAGCAGTGTATAACTATGAGGTATTGTTATCACAATTATTATTGATGTTCCTAGGTTTTCTTTTTTGTGGCAACATTGCTTTGTTTGAAAACTGTAATTGCCAAAGTCAATTTGTCCCATTTTAATTTTAGTGTTTGAGATATAAAATATTTTAAGAGAATTTGGAACTGTCCTCTAAAGCAGCAGTCCCCAACCTTTTTGGCACCAGGAATCAGTGCTCCTATGAGAATCTAATGCCTGATGATTTGAGGTGGAGCTGAGGCAGTGATGCTAGTGTTGGGGAGTGGCTACAAATACAAATGAAGTTTCACTCACCTGTCACTCATTGCCTGCTGTATGTCCACAGTACCAGTCTATGGCCCAGGGATTGGAGACCTCTGCTCTAAAGTAACCCTGGACCTAGGAAATAAAGATGTTCCAGGATGACAGATAGCTCTAGATTCCCATGAAAGTGAGGAGAAGAAGGACAAAAGCCAGACATAAAAAAAAAAAAAAAGACAAATGAAGTTAAACTAAACAAGCAATGTCAATAACAATACAAAGTGTCTTCAATTATGTGGAAGATAGGTAAAGAGAAAGTCTAGTATTTCCTGCCTTAGAATAGTTTTTAAGGCATCCCAGGGAATTAAGTTAAGGTTAATGTGCAAAGAAAAAACTAGAAGTAGGGAGGGCCTTCCAAGGAATACTAAAATGATTCAGGTGGAAGGTGCCTGGCTTTCAGACAAGGATCTGAGCACAGGTGAAGGGAGAAGACA
This sequence comes from Macroglossus sobrinus, assembly GCA_004027375.1. Lineage (NCBI taxonomy): Eukaryota > Metazoa > Chordata > Mammalia > Chiroptera > Pteropodidae > Macroglossus > Macroglossus sobrinus. The sequence continues at coordinate 711,060 of PVKZ01000450.1, read as the reverse complement.
GAAAGGGGAGGATGGAAAGTAAAGGATGCATCTGAACAGAGACTCATTAAATTGAGAAATGAAATGAGAATGAGGCAGGGGCTCTGGGCTCAGGATATCAGCGTGAGGATCATGATTAGGTTGCAAATCAGGTGTAGGGGGTGTGGAGTGAGAGCTGGGAAGAGAGTGAGATGTGGAAAAGTAAGATCTTAGAGGAAGGGGTATTCTGACTGATGGAATGTATGTACAGTGTAGATGACAGAAATGAGGGACTGATGGTGACACTCTTGGAAGTGGAAGAAATCAGGGTCTATAGGAGCAGGGTCTTTGCTCAGTACTCACATTGTGAATGGAGGTGTAAGGTTATCTCAAGGGACATAAGGTTATAATGCACATGGTAACTAAAGTTTTCAATAATTTGAAGGAATGCCCAGGAGTGTAGAAAGTGAGAGTGATAAGGAAGGAAAGGGAATGGTATAATCCAATGACAGGAGCCCATACATAAGAGAAAAAGAATATTATTTGGAATACCGACTCTCCTCTCACTTCTGATCTCTTCTTCCTTATCCCATCCTCAGACCCAAGCCCGGTCTATGCAACGACCCTTAAAAAGGTTGCAAATTAATGATGCTTTCTTCAGGTAGTTAGGCGTCAGTACAGAAAGAAGAAGTACATAGAAGGAATTGCTCAGTTGCTCTATAAAGAAGTGAGAGTACAGAGAACTTTGATGCTAGTTCACATGGGAGCATGAGGAGCTGTGGAAAGGGCTAGGTAGAGGACAGTGATGGAAAGATAAAATGAGAGGCAGAGCATGAAGACTGGGTGAGCAGAGGGGCTTGCATTTAGAACTGTGTTCGAGGGATGAGGATGAGAAACCTGAGCCAAATAAACTGACCCCAAGATTCTGAATGGAACTTTAGACAGGCTAAAACCTCAGGCCTCCTCAGAAACCCAATGACATCAGAATTCTTAACAAAACATCGGGAGCTCTGCTGAGGTGCAGACTGACCAAGAAGCAGTCCCACATGTGAACCAAGTAGGGTCTTTTATATGTTCTTCAGAGGATGATGAATTAGGAGGTGCCATGGCCTCTTTTGCCTACTTGAGTAAGTACATAGCTCCTAAACACCTTGAGGCAATGACCTTCCTCCAAGTAAGCCTGCCAGCATGATATCTGAAGAGTAACCACCTCTCGGTTATCAGAGACCTGACAAACACGATGCTGACTACATTTTGATATCTAGGTCTTAGATTATATAATGGTAGTAATTGATATTCTTCTTGCGCTTTGCTCCTGCTTTCCTCCTTCCTTTTTCCCACATCTACAATATTAGTGACCTTGAAAAACTGGTGATAACCTAAATGTTCAACAATAGGAGAATATTTAGGTAAATTTTAATACATTCTGCTTTAGAAAAGCAAGAGGCAATTAATTAAATGAAGCAAACTTATATCTGTTATCATGAAAAGCTCTCTGAGATGATTGTTGAATGAGAGAAAAGGAATTGGCAGGATAGTGACTAGTGTTAGATCACATTTTTTGTGAAAAAGTGAAGGAAGGGAGAAAGGGAATGAGAGTAGGAGGAAAGAAGTAAGGAAGGAAAGAAGGAAGGAAGGAAAGAAGGAAGAAAGGAAGGAAGGAAGGAAGGAAGGAAGGAAGGAAGGAAGGAAGGAAGGAAGGAAGGAAGGAAAGAAGGAAGGAAGGAAAAGTCATATATAATCATGTATATCATGTGTATGAGTGTGCGTGCTTGGGTGTTTGTGAATAGAGAAAAATTTCACCAAGATACTGAAGTCGTAATTTTAGTTATTCTAGATGTGATCCTATGGGTAGTAGAAAGAGGGAGAGTAAGAATTACTACTTATGCTATACATTTCTGTAATTCTGGAACTTTTTCTACAATTAATATTATGTATTGCATTAGAAATTAAAGTCACAAACAATTCTATTAATGATTCTATCAAGTTCTAGTCTTTACAAGCTCTAGTGCACACTCAATTTTTATTTTAACTTTGGATTTGGGCATGATAGAAGTGAGCAGCAAATGTGTTTACTCATTGACAGCACATTGTTTGGAAGAACGTGGAGCAGGGATGATGGAAGCAATTTGCAAAATCACTCAGCAGAAACTGAAGAATGTTGTCAATGAGTTGGAAAATTGTTCTGAACAATTTGTGATGGAGGTTACTGACTGAGCTGAATCTGAGAAATTTGAACTGCCTTACCTTCATGTGCTGTTTGCTGTCTTCTGATTATGCATGAGAGATGAAATTATTAAAGTTTAAAATTACATAAACAGACAATTTTCTCATTCTTAAATGACAAATTTAAAGTCACACATACAGAAATTGCAGGTTATAAGGAGTTGCATCTGAAACCTACACTACACTACATATTGAAAACTGAATTCAATTTGATTTAAAAATACTGAAAAGTGAAGGTTTTAAAATAATTTTTATATTTGATTTGTTTTCATAATTTTCTACTAAAAGGTTGGGTGAGCAACCTTTCCACCCAATCACTTAAAAACCTATTAAAGTTGACACCAATGACTTCATCTTATATTAGCTTTCTGTCTAAATATATATCTGAACAAATTGCTGCAGACGACCTCAGTGTTAGAACAGTTTTCTGTACAAACACAATCTCTCAAACAAGTGTGAATGAGCTGCACTTGAAAATTCATTCCTTGTCATTACTTTCCAAAGTCAAGGACACTTCACTAAGCCCCCTGACCCACATCTCAAGAGAAAGGGCACAGATTGGCAGTAGACAAGCTTTGACTTCACAGCCAACTTCTCACACACTCTTCTCTGCCCAATTCAGCCCAGGAAGTTGGTTTTGTCTCCACTGGGCTGCTGTCCCACTTCACCCACCAGAACTGGATTCTTCTCCTGGCAGTTCAGCAGTTTTCTTCTGTAAAATTAGCTAGTATGTTTTAAAAGACAGATCAAATGAAGGGCTATACAGAAAGGGCAGGTCCATTCATGTTTTGAAAAACAGAAAGAACTAAAGTTCACACACACACAAATGATAGACACTTCAAATTGTAAGAGATTATGAAAATCTTTTCATTCATTTCCCTCCTTTTAAAGTTTCTCCGAAGAAACCAAATCCCTGAGAGCTATGTGACTGGCCAGGACCAAACATGATTTTCGTGGCCAATTTACAGCTAAGAGAGAGATTATCTTTACTCAGATATTTCTAGAACTTTTTGGTGATATTGAAAACATGATTACATAAAAAATGTAGTAAATTCATATTATATACTTCACTAGGAGACCAATCAATAAGCTGCATTCTTTTGACATCTGTTTTTTACACTAAGGCTTAAACATTAATTTATTTATTCAACAAATATTTATTACCTATTATATGCCAGGCACTGTTCTGGTATTGAGAAAAGGGCCATTGGAGAGTTTCGAGCAGAGAAGTGCTATGATCTGACTTAAAATTTTAAAGGACTACTTAACTTGCTGTGTTGATAATAAACCATGACAGGGAGAGGGGAGGCCAGTGAAGAGGAAGCAGGAAAACCAGTTAGGAGGCTGTTGCAATAAGGGGAGGCACCCAAGGTGGCTCACACCAAGAAAGTAGTGGAATCAATGGTATTTTGAAGGAAGAACCCGCAGGATTTGCTGATTCACTGTATGTGAATTTGAGAGAAAGAAATCAGACATAACTCCAAAATATTTAGCAATTGAAAGAATGCAATCACCATTAACCAATATGGAGAAAACTGGAAAGAAATGATTCAGTTTGGGGCATATTGTTCAAATACTCTAAAAGACATTCAAGAGCAATATAAATGAGCATAGTCAGAGAAATGGATGTAGAGTTTAGAGGAAATATTTGATTAGATATTTTTTCACTTCAATTTTGAAATGAAGAGCTTAATTATAGCTAGTTATCACCATAAAGAATATAATAAAGCATTTCTCATGAGAGTGTAAATATCTATTATATTTTATAGATTCAATTAGTACTTATTTATTAGGAACCACGCACTGTTATAGGTTCTGGGGGCATAAAAATGTTTATGGTCATTGTCTTGGATACCTAAAATTATAGACAAACACAGAAAATAAACAATAACAAAATCCTACAGCACTATAAGTGCTGTAAGAGTTTGTTTGAGGTGCTAATGAAAACACAGAAGCAGACATAACTAACTCTACTGAAAAAGGCCAGAGATAGTGTTTGAGCAGTTGTTAAGGTTGAGTATGAGTTGTACAGACAGACAAGGGTGGAATGAGCATTCCAGGAAAAGAAAACATGTAGAAATGTGTGGGAGTGGGAAGGGCAGGACTCATCCGGGGACCCATGGTGACTTATGGCCGAAGTCCAGGCTGTGTGGGGAAAAGCGGTTGTTAATAGGTGGGATGAAGAGAAAGTAGTGGGTGTGATGTGTGGAAGGTATGATGTGCGTGGTTGCTATGCTACCTCATAAAGGAAGAGGGAACAAACACAGACAGGATGAGAAAAGATACACAAGTCCCTGCCACGTGGGGTCCAGCTGTGCACTGTTGAGCTGCATTAATCTCCTGGTGGCAGAGGAGGTGGCCCTGCTGTCAGGGAGAAAGGGACAGGTGCCAAGAGCTGACATTGCTTGAAAGAGTGCCCTTCACAATGGGTTCTCTACAGTTCCTGAGAACTGGGCCAGGTGCCACAGGGGCCTGGCAGCAAAAGACCAGGCACGTCTGGGAAAGGTCTTTCCTTCCATCTGAGAGGATGGAGAGCCCATAGCTGGCTTTAATTAAGAGCAACATGTGGAGCTTTTCCCAAGGGGTCATACCTTCCCAGGAGACTTTGATAGGGAATGATGCTTCAACTCAGAGACATTCATCTCATTTGATAGAAATACATAAATGGATCACAAGCCTGTGCAGAGAACAGTGGTGCAGGTATCCCTCAGATCATATCACAGTGAAAGGAGCTACCTACCGGCTCCTTTTTTATTTAAGACCAGCCTGAAAGTGTATTATTTCTGTCCAGTCTTAGCTTTTGAGAGTCACAAAAGAAATTATTTTACTTAGGATATTTCAGAAACATGGAATGTCTGTAAATATTTATCAAATTTGAGCACAGTGTTAAAAATTTTAACATCTACATAAGGGGTCATCTGTTAAAACCATGTTCACTGTGATATGTGTGTGTATGTATATGTGTTGGTACTGATAGAAAGAGAAAAAATCTAAGACTATAAAAGAGGATATTCTCCTTCACCCTTGTTCCTGAGGAACTATTTTTTATTGGTAGATTGAGGTATTTGTTCCTATTCATGAAATAAATTGCATAGTGTGGCCTCTATACTGTATACAAGACTCCTAAGTGGATTATGCACTTAATGAGCATGGCAGTCCTTGAAAAGGATGTACAGGATGATAACAATGTTGTGGTGATTTTCCAGAAGAAGAAACATTTTTCCAAGGTGGACTTCTGCTACTGGTTTTTAGGGTACTGAGAGTGAATAATTTATCTTGTCATCTCTGTTTCCTGTCTAATCATTCCTACTTCCTGCCCTGTAGAAAACAGCTAAACAATTTGTATCCTCTTGTACAAAGTTTCCAGAAATAACCAGCTGGCATTTCCACTTAGTTGTTTCACTATTTTGGACAAGAATGTAAATAAACCAGTTGACATGAACGAAGGCTATACATATTCTGAAAATGTGTACATATTATTTTCTAAATGTTCCACATATCAGCTAGGCTCTTCTTGTGCCTCATGATCTAGACAATATGATATCCTAACTCCATAATTTATGTAATTGTCCTTGCCAAGAGTGATCTGAATTTCTAAGGATATGAGGTTAATGTGGTGCTTTTTTATCTGACCTCCTGTCTGCTTCAGCCAGACTTTAGTTTATGGAGTCATTGCCCTGCCTGTGAAAAGTCTGGTCCATACCATGTGACACCAGCCATCAATTTCTGCCACCTTTAGAGCGGTGCCAAACGTACTATTCATCCAGGCTCTTTGAATGTGAAGGTGACTTTACTGAAGGTTTAGGAGAGATGATAGGAAGTTTATATCACAGCAGTTCATACAACTTTAAAGCTAAATGATCTTCACCTCTCTTTTTAAAAGTCCTTTGGCCTCTCTATTAGGTTGCTTATCCATCTTATATCTTATCTCTTTTCTTCCTCTTCTGCATCCTCCTTTTCAGAAACTTAAAAATTTTTTTTTTCAAATTCCCCATTATGTTATACAGAAAAATTCACTATCTCTAGTCCCTCTCTCAAAACTCAGCTGCAAACTCTGTTGTTTATCCAAGACCCTAAGGAAGCTCTGATTCCCAGGAATGTCTTTGGTCAACTAAATCCTCAGACAAAAGCTAAGAGACTAACTCAGCTAAGATTACAGCGAATTACTATGTTCTCTTTCATGCTTTTTCATATTTTTCTAATTTTCTGCCATGCTTTTTATGCTGGTAAAAATAATCAAATGCTTTAAAAATGTTCTGGGAAAATAAATCTAGTCTTTTGTGGAAAATTGTTTCTTGGAGGGCATATGTAAAGGAAATTTGAAGAAAGCTGAAGTTGATCCTAAGAGCAGGTATCAGCCAACTTTTCCTATACAGTACTAAAGAGTAAACAATTTAGGCATTGTGGGCCCTACAGTCTCTGTCACAAGTACTGGACTCTGCCATTGTCCAGAAAGCAGACATAGAAAATATACAAATGAATGAGCATAAAATAAAACTTTATTTACAAAAACAGGTGGCAAGCCAAATTTTAGCTCTCAAGCTATAGTTTGCCAGCCACTGCTAAGAAGATGTCTCAAATGTTGATAAATGTTGATATGTGTACTCGATGGAAGCATGAGTAAACACCCTCAAAAAGAGGAAAGTTGAGATGATGTAGTTAAACCATTGTGTAGCTCTCATAAAATTTAATTGTTTCTTTTCTTAGTATCTTTCAGAAAGTTTAGAAAGAAAAAATATTTGGCTTCTTCTAACACTTAAGAAAGCTTTAAAGAAATTGGAAAAAGTAAATTGGATTAGAGAAAAATGAATATGCTAAGAAAAAAAAAATTTCTAGTTAGGGGAGAGGCAGTGTGAGGCAAAGACTACTGACTATGGTCTCAGGAACCCTGAGCACATGTCCAGCCTCTGGTAGGAACTTTTTGATAATCAAATCAGTTAACCTCTCAGAAGTTCAATGTTCTTATTATTAATGATAGTGTTATACTGGATGAGTCCAACATTCTTTCCTTCTCTAGTTAAGAGATTAATTCAGAATCGTATGGAGAACTAGAAATGGACACTAGAATATAATTTCTTCCTTTTTTCTTTTAAAATTTAATAAACATATTGAGTGCTGCCCATGTCCCAGGTGGTTGCTTCTACATTATCTTACTTTACACTCCCAATAACCAACACTGCTTTCATCCTGGGGCACATCCAGTTGAACCTAGAGGTTGGGTGTCATTATTGTGATCTTTTAATAAAGAACTCAGGCCTCAAATTCTGCATCCTTTTCCTACTGCCTTCTGGCCCCTTGTTAGTCCCCTAATGAAGACCAATAGATTATTTTAGATTTCACAGAGGCGGCGTAGTGGGTATGGGGGTGCTGCCTGGCTCACAAAAGGAAATTGATATCATCTTTGAAGATGACTTCAAACACAGCAGAGGCAGATGACAACTTTTACTTTCAGTTATTGACTTTTTAAGTAAAAGAACTTAGCCATGGGTTTTTGCTGAGAAATATGGTCTAGGTTTTGTTTTGATTTTTACATTTATATCATGGTAGCGTATGCACATTTTAGTCACAAAGGGACCTTTTATTGTCACTAATGAAAACAGGAGAGACCACTACAGGACATGGACAACATTGTACCCAGGAAATTGCAGTCTTGCCTAAGGCCTGACAGTTCCAGTGGACAGAGAAGGCTAAGCTGCTCTCTCAGCTGTTGATGTGTCTTTTGGAGCATCCAGACAAGGAAATAACTAGTCAGTCAGAAGAAAAGCGAGTCACAGCAAAATGAGCAAAGCAAGTTCATGTGGGTGAAATAAACAAGAAGACAATTATCCTTCTCAGCTAATAGGCTCATAAAAGCCCTAGCCAATATTTTCGACATAAAACATTGTGCTGATGGTTTTAGGGCAAGGTCGGTGGGTCAGTCATTCCGGCTCACTTTCTTCACTGTCTCACTTGTTCCCTCACCATCTTTTTCAATGACGAGTCTTAAAAAATGACTTGCACTGAGAGTTGAAACTGTTTTACCAGCTGAAATCCTCAATGTCGACATAAAAACTAATTATGTCTGCTTTTAGGATCCAAGGCATTTTAGTGGAGATTGCCTGCCTGTCAAGTTAAGATGAGATTTTGAGACTGGGCTAGTCCTTATTTTAATAGCCTGTGTTTTTAAAACTTCAAATCATTGTAAAATCATTGTACTTTAGTAACTTTTTCCAGATAGGAATTAAGCAGGTGAGAATACCTCTATGCTGACTGGGCCAATCAGGTGACATGTTTGTATCAGACCACAGTAAAGGTGTTTAACTGAAGCATTTAAAATTGGGATAGAATGTTGGAGAGGATGTAGAGAAATAGAAACCCTCATACACTACTGGTGGGACTGCAAATTGATACAACCACTATGGAAAACAGTGTGGAGGATCCTCAAAAAACTAAGAATCGATCTACCATATGATCCAGCAATCCCTCTATGGGGATTTACCCCAAAGACTTGAAAACCCATATCCAATAAGATAGCTGCACACTGATGTTCATAGCAATGGCCATGACATGGAAGCAATCGAAGTGTCCTACGACAGATGATTGGCTAAAGAAGCTGTGGTACATATATACAACGAAATAGTACTCAGCCGTAAGAAGAGATGAATTACTGCCCTTTGCAGCAACATGGATGGACCTTGAAATAATCATACTAAGCAAAATTAACCAGACAGAAAAAGCTGAAAATCACATAATATCACTTATATGTGGGATATAAACCTAAAAGCAACAAATAAACAGGATGAACAAACAGAGACTCATGGACATGGACAATGGACTAGTGATTACCAGAGGGAAGGGGGCAGAAGGAAGGTGGGTATAGATGGGGAGAAAATATAAATCATTTCTTCAATTAAAAAATAACTAATTAATTAAAAGAAAATAAAATTGGGATAGAATGAACAATTAGACGAATAATGACCAGCCATGCTCTGATGAGTATACAGCAGCTGTGGAGACATGAGAAAGTCCTGGTTAGAAGCTATGTTTGGCACCTTGAAAGAGGAAAAATTATTTCCCTGGTAAAAATGGTCCTGCTGAGAGTTGTGGCCTCTCAATAGCGGTATTAAACTAGAAAAGGCATTTAAATGATTTCTTTTGTTGCATTCTCAATCCCATACCAGTTTCTCTCCTCACAGAATCTTGGTAAAGCGCCACACTGGGTCATGTTTTTACCCTTCCTTTTTTTCTTTCTCTCTCTTTTCAGGAGTGCACCTGTAATATAAAGTCAGCTTACATCCTGTGATCTGCCCCTGCCCCCCACCCCATACAGCCCCACCCCACCCACTGCAAATACCTTCATTTTGTCAGATTTCTCTGAATCCATTTAGACAGAAAGATTAAACCAGGAGAGGACTGAATTGAAATTTCCTGGGGAGAATTTCTTTTATGGCTCCACTCTCCTTGGCTTTAAAAGAAGTAGCAAAAGAAAAAGTGATACCAAATACCACACTGTATAGAATATTTTAGGAGAGACTGTAGCTTCTAGTTTGGGTGATTATTTTGTGTTTACAAAACACAACTGCTTTTATGCAAACTCTGAAAGAACAACTACTTTGCCGCCCTTAGACTGTGATCAAGTATTCGCAGGTTTATTCTGAAGAAGTATACTGAAATTTTGTTTACTCCAAAGCAAAAGACTAGAATAAACACAAAAACATATTTTGACTCAATATGAAAAAAAGAGGAAACCTTTACTGCCTTAAAAAATAGTAAACCTCCCAGCACTGAAAATGTTCAAGCAAAATGGTAATCTGAGTTGTAGAAACTGGGGAAAACTAAGCTAAAGTAATAAATACACCCAAAAGATTCAGTGAATTAAATAACAAGTTTTCATTTGTCTGTCTGTCTGTTTGTTTGTTTTATTTCCTCATGTAATAGTCCAGAGCAGATATTTGGGGACTATGCTAGTATTCCAGAGTTGTTCTGAATGCACCATCCACCTGTCCTGGAAAGGAGAAAAAGCATCCAGGAAAGGATCACCCACAGGAAGTGGCCCCCACACTTCTACCACCCCCATTGCATTGGCCATAACTAACTGCAAGGGAGCTGGGAAATAAGTTTCATCCAACTAGTCATAGGCTCTCTCGGCACTTTTAATACAGTGAGCGGGTGACAGGAGGTGTGCATTTGGGGCAGGTAGTTGGAAATCTCTGATGTAGTTAAAAGCACTGCACTTGGAGCCAGGCCAACAAAGTTTGCAATGTAGTGCAGCAATTCTGTAGCTATGGGACCTATAAGTGAGTCATTTGACTTCTCTAAAGTATTGTTTCCACATCTAGAAAATAGAAGAATGAAACTTGGCAGCATCTATGTCATCTGTGTGGAAATAAAAGGGAAAAATCAATATATCTGAGAGCAGTAGGATTATTTGGCCAAGCTTCTGTTGTCGTTTTAATTGGAATCTTAAATATAGATATACACAAATAGTAAACATCAACAACGCACTTTATATCTGTGAACAAATGACAAAGTAGATTTCAAATGCAGCAGAAGGATTTTAGATTAGAAGTGAAAACAGAAGCACTGACCATGGCCATCAGAAATTTGAGGTGAAGGGAAGATGTACAAATAAGCTATTGAAAAGAATGATAGAGTGTCTGTCTAGATAACCTTAGAAGAAGATGTGATTCTTATTTCATTGAGCGGGGGTTGGAGGGAAAAAAAGTTTTAGGACTAAAAAAGGGCTATAGCAGATGATCATCTGTTCAAGTACTTTTTAGACCTGTTTATCTTTTTCTGGGGTTAGATAATGCATGCATCACTGAATTCAAGGCTCAGCTGAGCATTTTTCATAGGAAAACAAAATTGTTTCTTTTTCTTTATTCAACTAGAGTATAGAGAGAAGGAAATATATATTATAGGCTGGAAATCTGGAGACATTTTTTAGACCATGCAAAATAGTCATCTTCAACAACGTACCTACTGACATATAGCTTTGGGGGAAGTGCTTGAAGAGAGCTGAAGGTCTGTGTGTGCTGCCTGCTCCTTGCTGTTTTTAGCATAGCTTTACAAAAAATATATATATATTTTAAATGTAAATATGTGTGTGTGTGTGTGTCTCAGTAAATAATTGATTGGTTTGCAAGTAGAAATGGAAGAAAATAGAAGAAGTACTTAAACTAGTAGTTGCACATTCATTCATTCATTCATGCATTTATTTACTCATCAAACAGATTTGCCCCAGGCATGTGGAATATATCAGTGAACTAAACACAAAAAGAGCTTGTACTCCAATTGTGAGACCTACATGAAGGAATAAATAAATTATATATGTTAGGAAACAGAGTTATGGAAAACAAAATAGTGGAGGATAGTAAGATTGGGGAGGAAGTGTGAACAGTTTGTGATTTTGAAAAGGATGGTCCAGGTAGGCCTTGCTGAGAAGGCAACATGTGAGCAAAGACCTAGAGGTGAGAGAGTTCAATGTATAGAGAAAGCGTGTTCCGGGTAGAGGGATCAGTAGGGCAGGGGCCTGAGATGAGAAAGTGCCCATGTCACATTCAGTGGGCTACTGAGGGAGGGTCCCTGGATGTGACACTCTCTGCCATCTCCCGGTGGTCATCCTCCTTCTAGAGGAAGAATGAGAACAAAGTGGGGAAAGAAACTAACAGTTTTTCCCTGGAGACAAGAAATAAGAGATAAGATTTTTTCCCCCATAACAATCAGAATTATTAAACTGTAAAAATAGAAATATATTTAATTTTAGAATAGAATAATTCTTCAGTGCATGCCTTCAGAATTCTATTTTAGAGTACATTATGTAACAAGAATTATGTCACTCTATGTTCATAATATTCTTCCTTGCTTAACCAATGTATTTCTCTGAAAGACAACAGAATGTTATGAAAGCAGCCTCGAGTTAGAGGGTCAGACTTAAATCACTTTCTAATCTTGACTCTTTCATCTACTAGCTGTTTAAGTTACTTAACAGATTTAAGCTTCAATTTCCTGGCTAGAAGAGAGGAGCAATGACACTGGATGAGTGAGATAGCACAAGGTAAATATTGTAGTGTCTACCGCATAGAATGCACCAAAAAAGGTGACTTTTTTCTTTTTTAAGAAAGAGAATAGTGGCTGTGTGGAATGTCTGCTCTCTGCTACACTTGAAAAAGAGCTTTCCTCCCTGAAACACTGGCTCGTAATTATATATGAAATGTAGTTTGCCAAAGTTTAAAGAAGAAACTTTGCTTTCCATTCAAAGGCCCTTGGCTTCATTTTAGAGGTTCTTCTGAAAGCTTGGTGACCTCAAGCACAGTACAACTGATGAGCACTTTGTGAGAATTCGGTGCAATGATGAGAAGAATCATCTCATAAAAGAAACTATTCATGTGATGTCTTCAGCCCTAGCACAAGGTCTGTGGTTGCCAATGGATCAAATAAAGCCTATGGTAAAAATAAAACCTCCATGGAGATTTGTTCGCAGATGCCAACTTTCTAGAAGGCTATATTTCTCAATGATTTTATAGTGTGGTATTTTTATTGATAATATTTCAGTTATATGTTGTCAATTATAATTTTTTCTAACAGCATAGTAATGGCTCAGAGCTCTTACTAATCATGAGAGATGCTGTACAGAATCATGAAGAGATTTCAAATGCTTTGATTAAAATGTCATTCACAGAATTGACATTTAAATGACTAATTTGGTTCCTCTTTCATACTGTAAGTTTATCCATATTTTGTGTTTTATATAAAAGGAGACTTGGAGAATTTCAGGAACAAAATCACCACCATCAGTAGCAGTAGCAGTCATTTATAAAATAAAATCATTGGTATTCAAAGAAAAAAAATCCTGTTGTTAAGTAGAGAGCTTTATTTTTAAGTAATATGAACATATTATTGGATTCACGTAAACTGCTTCAAAACAGTCTTTTGACATTCTTTACCATTTCCTTGTAATAATTTATACTTTTGTGTAGAGTAGTAGAGCAGAAAAAAGTAGGCTTAGGAGTTTAAAAGTTCTTAATTTTATTCCCAGATCAACTGGTTGTTTGACCTTGAGCAAAAGAGCCTCAATTTTCTCAAATATAAATAGGAATAACTCATAAGGTTGTCCCACAGATTTAACAAGAATGTTTTTAGAAAACACCTAATATTGGGATTGGTATCTAGTAAGCAATCAATGGTTGCTATTATTCACATAGACAGTCATCATAATTCTTTTGATGCCATTTTTGAAGATCATTTTTGATCTTTCACAATGTTATGTGAAACCTGAGTCAAAAAAATACATTCTAGGGAGAGATATTTATAGCTAGGGGGAAAGTGAAGCAAAAGAGAATGGAATAGTGTTTTTTAAAACACTGTGCCAGGTAATATGCAAAGGCATTTATAAGAGTTATCACTTACATTTTTTTCTTTTTTTTTGAATAGAGATGTAATTCACAGATCGTAAATTCACCACTTTAAATTCTATAATTCAGTGGTTTTTAGTATATTCACAATTTTAGTATATTCACAATTGTGCAACCATTACCGCTATCTAACTCTAGAACATTATTATCACAAAAAGAAACTCCATATTCATTAGCAGTCATTCTCCATTCCCCTCTATCCCCAGTCCCTGTTATCCACTAATCTACTTCGTGTCTTCATGAATTTGCCTGTTCTGGACATTTCATATAAGTGGAATCATACAATATGTGACTTTTGTGTTCGAATTCTTTTTCTTGGCACATTACTTTCAAGGTTCACCCATGTCGTAGCATGTATCAGTACCTCATCATTTTTATGGCTGAATAATATTCCATTTTATGGATATCCCTCATTGCCTTTATCCAGTCATCAGTTGATGTACAATAACATTTTACAGTTGAGAATATCGAGATTTTAAGTTTAAGAAAAATTTGCCAGAGATTCTACAAGTGTCAGGGTAAGGATTTGAATCCAGGCTTTTTATTAAACTCTATAATTAATATTCTTAATCATTTCACCCCCCTACATTCAAATTTTAAAATAGATTACTGCATAATAAAAAATAAAAGAAATATGTGTCCATGCCTTTTGCCCACTTTTCTATTGTTTTTTATGTCTTTGTTTCTTAATAGTTTAAAGGTATTCTTAATATAAACAGTTTTGATAATAACATTTTGTTGATAATATGTATAGTAAATATTTTCTTCCAGTTAGTTACTTGTTTTTTTCACTGTTTTGAATGTATCTTGGCTATTGTTTATGATGCTGCAATAAACATAGGGGCGCAGATATCTTTTTAAGTTAGTGTTTTTGTCTCCTTTGGATAAATTCCCAGAAGTGAAATTGCTGGATCATATAACAGTTCTCTCTTTAATTTTTTAAGGAACTCCATACTGTTTTCCACAATGACTGTACCAACTTATATTCCCACCCATAGTGCACAAGAGTTCCCTTTTCTTCACATCTTTTCCAACACTTGCTATCTCTTGTCTTTTTGATAACAGTCAATATAACAGGTATGAGATGATATCTCACTGTGGTTTTGATTTGTATTTCCCTGGTGATCCGTGATGTTGAGAACCTTTTATGTGCCTGTTGGCCTTTTGAATATCTTTGAGAAAATGTTTATTTAGGCCTTTGCCAGTTTTTAAATTGGATTAGAGTTTTTGCTCCTGAGTTATGAGTTCTTTGCATATATTGGGTGTATACCCAAAACATGTGGTTTGCAAATGTTTTCTTCTATTCTTTGGGTTGCCTTTTCATTTTCTTGATTATTTCTTTTGCTGTGCAGAAGCTTTTTAATGTAGTCCCTCTTCTTGATGACATTATTAAAGAAAACCAACAAAGAAATAAATAAAAGAGGCCATTCATGGAACAACATTGAGAATGTCATGAACCAGAAATATAATTAATTCAATTCTGAGTGTCTGTGGTCCAATACAAAATAAAAATAAAGAAAAATAGTTAATAAATCACCATTTTAAAAAGTTCAGTAGCAAATTGATGAATTTTGATAATAAGGAGAGGATGCAAGTGACATGATCAAAGCGTGAACTTTAACTTATTTATGGGGACACAGTTCTATCTACCTCATATAGCACGTGACAGACTTTGAGCAAGGATTCAAGGAACAGGTGGCAAAAGCAAAAGTGCCTGGGACATGGGACCCCCTGAGCACCCCAGCAAGAGAATGGTTGACAGGAACAGGATACTCGATCATGGGCACCCAAGTCAGAAGTTATACCATTAGACTATTCAGAGACGTTAATCTATTCCCAACTCCTACACACAAATTGTCTACCTAGAAGCATTTTTTCAGCTGCCAAAAATCCAGCTGCAGTCCTTCTCTGGGCTGATAAGGTGCTAAATACTCTATAGAACAGAAATGCTTCTGAGCAAGGCTACACCACAAAGATTGGTCTCAGCCTGAAACAGCTTGAGAATGACCCTCAGATGGATCTGTGGTTGCTTTCACTTCAGTTTACTACCAAATCAGCAATTTTATGTTTAGTATTTTCTTGTGCTTTATGGTTTTACCACATGTACATATATCCCTGAACAAAAAGATTTTAATTGTTTGTCTTTAAGCTAGACTTACTCGTTGTCTTTCTCTCCCAGCCAGATATGAGCTCTCAGAGAACAGAAATTTTTACCTGTTTTGTTTGTTTTTATATTTCTGGTGCCTTGAACAGCACTTGACACCTACTAGGTGCTTAGAAATGTGTGATGAATCTGTGAGGCAACTGATCTAAGCAAATGGAAGTGATCCTGATACCTCCCGTACTTCTCACAGAGGCCCACCTGAAGACCTGTGGGAACTTCAGCATCTGTGAGACATGCATACATGCATTTTGTTTCCTATTTACTGCTGTGTCGTCAAGCCTATAGCAAGCTTGGCTAGAGTTAACCACCAATGCCACCATGGTGTCACACAGCATCTTTACTATGGCACCTTACAGTGTCTAAGTAAATCTATTCTAAAACCTCTATATATGGCTCCATCTTTACGGCTTTTCTAAAACCCTATTCTTGTACAAATGGCCTCCTGACATGCATAAGCTCATTACCTAATTTCTGTCACCAGGCAGTCTCTGCTAAGAGACCTTCCCAGATGGCTTCCTTAAGATAACCTGAGCAAGAAAGAAGAAAGAAGGAAATAAACTTACTTGACCATGTTTTCCATGACCTGTGAGAATGGAAAACGTGGTTATAGAGCTGAATTCAGGCATCCAACTTGGGCCACTCCTTTGCACTGTCTCTTCCACAGCTTGATGTGCTTAGATCTTGCCCTTAAATTTGTAGAGTATGAAGCTCCTCTATCAAATGACAGCCCTGCCCTCTGTCTTCACATGGCTCCACTTTTTTCCTTGCTTTGTCTAGGCTGCACCTTTTTTTTTAAAATTAAGTTTATTGGGGTAACATTGGTTAATATAACTATGTCATTTTCAGGTGCATATTATTATTTAACATCTGTATATTCTATTGTGTGTTTACCATCAAAAGTCCAGTTTCCTTCAGCTACAATATATTTGATCCCCTTTATCCACTTCACTCTCCTGCTACATCCCTATATTCGACCCCCTTTAATCATCTACCTCTCCACTCCTCCCCAACTCCCTACCCTGGAAACCACTAGTCTATAGTCCACGTCCATGAGTTTCTGTTTGCTTATCTTGTTCATTTGTTGCTTTTAGGTTTTTATCTCACATATAAGTGATATGTGATTTTCAACTTTTTCTGTCTGGCTTATTTTGCTTAGCATGGTTATCTCGGGGTCCATTCATGTTGTTGCAAATGGCAGTATTTCATCTCTTCTTATGGCTGAGTAATATTCCATTGTATATATGCACCACAGCTTCTTTAGTCAATCATCCCTCATAGGATACTTCGGTTGCTTCCATGTCCTGACCACTGTGAATAATGCTGCTATGAACATCAGTGTGCAGCTATCTTATTGGATATGAGTTTTCAAGTCTTTGGGGTAAATACCCAGTAGAGGAATTGCTGGATCCTATGGTAGATCAATTTTTAGATTTTTGAGGAACCTCCACACTGTTTTTCATAGTGGCTGTACCAATTTGCAGTCCTACCAGCAGTGTAAGAGGGTTTCTTTTTCTCCACATCCTCTCCAGCATTTGTTATTACTTGTTCTGTTGATTATAGCCATTCTGACAGGTGTGAGATGGTATTTCATTGTGGTTTTGATTTGCATTTCCCGAATAGCTAGTGATGTTGAGCATCTTTTCAAATATTTGTTGGCCATTTGTATGTCCCCTAGGGAGAAGTGTCTGTTCAGGTCCTCTGCCCATTTTTTAATTGGGTCATTGGCTTTTTTGTTGTTATTGAGCTGTATGAGTTCTTTGTATATTTTGAATATTAGGCCTGTATTGGAGGTGTTGCTTGCAAATATATTTTTTCATTCTGATCGTTGTCTCTTTACTTTGTTGACATTTTCTTTTGCTGTGAAGAAGCTTTTTAGTTTGATGTAGTCTTCATTTATTTTAACTTTTACTTCCCTTGCTTTTGAGGTCAAATTCATAAAATCCTCTTTAAGTCCAAGGTCCTTGAGTTTCATTCCTATGTTTTCTTCTATGCATTTTACTGTTTCAGGTCTTATATTCAGGGATACCCAGGGGCCATAAAGGCCAGTTCTGAGCTCCTTGGAGAGCAAAGGCCTTACCTAAACTTGACAAGAGGCATTTTTTTCCTCAGCGTCACAGTGTTTCCAGAATGGACAATTTGCAGACTTTAGTGGAATTTCATTCAACAATATATCACCCAGAGCTGAGAAATAAAAAATAACTTGCATCCAGAAACATTCTTCTGATTAAGGATGCACTAGGATGTACACAAATACAGGTTTGGTCTCAGAAACAGTCATCTTCTCCTTTCCATAGTACCTTGATTTTCCACCAATTTCTTACAGCTCAGAATAAAGATGTAACAAATTATTTTATACATATCAAAGAAGTTAATAGAGATGAGGAGTATTTATAACCATCTAAAAACAGACAAATTCATTTGAACTAGCTAACTATCCCCTTGTGATAAGGAGGACAGCTTGTTTCATGGGGTTGCCCTTTACTAGAAGGGAATCTGCATTTAAAAAGAATTTTCTAATTCATAAGTCACCTCTTTGTTTCCTCCTGTCTTGGGTAAAATCACTAAATTATCTTTATAATTTCATCATCATTTTCTAAGCAACACTGAGCAGCTGTAAACAGACAATTAGGGAAAGTCAAACCCACACAACTTGTAGGAAAATTGGATTAAACATTGGTCTACACGCATGGTCAAGTGACCACAGTAAAATTAATCAAAGAGAAATCTTTCTTTTGCCTTTGGTGTTTTTCTCCTACTTAGAGAACAGGTGTTCCAGATAAAAGCACTTGACTCCCAAAGTTAGATGGTAATTTATAAACTTTCTCCCTAAAGAAATTACAGGTTATAAACAGGAAGAAGCCCCATGCTTTCTAGTTTGCCTGTGAAAATGACTTGGTGTAATTTGCAACTCATGTTACAAGATGAGAATTCTTTTCTAAATCAGTTATTTCTCATCTCTGCTTTAGTTCTGTGCACACCTCTCATCCCAACTCGTTAGTCAGAAATGACTGACTCGACAATGCAGATTCTTTTTCTGAGTATTTCTAGTTTGTCCACTTGGGCCACAATAATTTGTAGAGAAAGTTATTTTAGAAGTGGATCAGGGGAATGTAAAGTACAGCATAGAATATATAGTCAATAATATTGTAATAACTAAGTATGGTGTCAGATGGTTCTTAGACTTATCAGAGCGATCACTTCATAAGGTGTATAAATGTTTAATTGCTGTGTTGTACACCTAAACTAATATAATATTGTATGTCAACTGTAACTGAAAAATAAATTTAAGCAAGTCTTTAAACTTTGCATGATCATTCCTTGAATTTTGAAAAGTCATTCTGAGGCAAGTTGCTTTGATTTTTATTTAATTGCCATACCTCTATTGAGTCCTTGGTTTTAACTGTTGATGTGACTTTATTATTTTCTTGTTCCTTTAAGACTGTGTTTTATTTTTTTAATAAGAGTAATTTATGTTTAATCTGCTCTCTGTGGGAATAGGTTTTGTATGGATATTTTAAAGTTTATCTAAAAGAAGATACTAAATGATAAACAAATTTTCTCTCCTATTTTAGGGTAGCTAAACTTAATGGTAGCCTAAGGAAGCAAGTTGTTATAAATTAAGAATGCAGCTCTTTACTTTGTATTTAATAATAGGAAAAAAGGAGAAAAGCACTCTCTTGTATCAAAAATAGAACTTGGATAATCAAGTTTTTAATGGGACGTTTGGAGTTCAAAAAAGTAAATATGTAAATTACCCAAGGTGGAATGTGACTAATGAGTGTGGATTTGAAATCAGAAGAGCTAAGCAATACAAGCTAGGTTATTAAAACCATAATTGAAAAGCTATATGATATAAATTTGCAATTAAATATATCAAAGCCAAATGCAATAAATACTCAAACCTCATCACTTCCTACTTATTTCACTACATTTTCCTATTTCTATGCTCTTGATGTAACTTATGTGTATTGTATCTGTGTGGTAAAAAGTGTCCTACTACACTTCTCTTTCCAGCTCCATGTGCCATGAAATAAGGTTGAAAGCTCAAAATTGACCTTGCTGGAGTACTTGTACCATGGAATTTGGCAAATGGTACAAATCAGAGCTTTTGTCCCCAGAAATACAGTTGTTTCAAACATTTACCTGCACACTACTACCTAACAGCATAAGAATCTTGTTACTTCAAAGTGTTGGGAGAGCTAAAGAATCTATTCTGGAGAGTTGACTGCTCTAGATACACTTTGTTTTTGCCATTTCGCACCCTCCCCCTTTCATCTCATATCATCATTTCTTTCTCTGTGGAATTACCTCTTTTTTTATTATTTCATGCAGTTGGGTCAAGACAGGGAGGTGTAAACACCTCCAGGTTGGGCTCATAACTTGAGTCTGATCAATTGCAGTACTCTAGCAGGGGTCCCCAACCCCCAGGCCGCAGACTGGTACTAATCTGTAGCCTGTTAGGAGCTGGGCCTCACAGCAAGAAGTGAGCGGCAGACCAGCAAGCGAAGCTTCATCTGTATTTACAGCCGCTCCCCAACACTAGCTTCACTGCCTCAGCTCCACCTCAGGTCATCAGGCATTAGATTCTCACAGGAGCACCATCACTGGTGTCAAAAAGATTGGGGACTACTGCTTAGAGCACTGGCCACAGTGATTGGGTCAGGCTAAACACATGAGCTAAACCGGGACAGAATCCTCCTTAAAATGTAATCCATGATGCCGGCTGGGAGCAAGAGCAGCAGATGTGTGATTGAGTTTCCCACTGGCCATCTTCCCCACTTGCGATGCTATACAGGGGAAAGCAGGGCCCTGACGACATTGTGTAAAATTTTCTTGAGGCCAGATGCCCCTTGGATTTCCCAGTTATCTGAGCCAATATATTGTCTTTCTTGCCTGACCAATAAGCATTTTTTCCATCTTGACTAACTCTGGTAAAATGCCATATAATATGATATTCATGTGGAGAACATTTTTCATTCTTCTTGGGTTACAGTGACAGAGATACATGGTGAGGAGGTGGGGTTCAATCGGATCTGTATCGTGACCAGATCTGTAGCCCAAAAGAGATGTTATTTAAAAAGTCATATTGTATTTATCAACCAGAACTTTGTGTAAATTTATAAAATTGTATTTAAAAGACTAAATATTGTTCTTGCTTGATACTTTGAAGTCCATGGAAGACAAGGACAATACAATGCCTAGCATTACATCCCCATGACTCATGCAGGTGCCCTGTGGCATACGGTAAGAAGTCACTCAGTAAATCTCTGAGAGAAGGACCATCTCCTGAAGACTGTTCATTGAGCCACACCACAACAATTATTCAGCAGTTTCACGCAAGGCCCCATAGCTTTCTTTGTGAGAAAGGCATATGGACAACACTGTTTGACATGAGGCAAAGTAAGCAGATTTCAGAAAAAATTTCTAACTCATCAGTATGTTGTTTGACCTTGAGAGGTGAAGTCTCTGTATAAACCATATTTCTCATTTCTAAGTCTGTGGGCTAAGGGAACCAAACAAAAGAAATACCCTAGCCTGCTTTATAACAAGAATAAAAAGGTTAATATATTGCTTATATGCAAAGTAATTTATTGCAAAGTAATCTTCCAAATCATCTTCCAAATTTTAAAAGTACTTTTCTAATATACCTCATATCCACGCACAGCAACATCCAAAAAGAATGCTTTTGTCAAAACAAGACCAGCATTCTCATCCCGGTTGGATTCTGTTGGAAGAACATATGCCTCCCTTTTCACATTTCCATACAAATTAACGAGCACTATTGGGGTGAATACTTCTACATCTTCACTGTGCTCCTTTACTCATTCTTTTCACTGGAATAAAAACAGATTCGTCCAGCAAGGTAATTTGATCTATATTCATCTGACATATATTTACCACATGCATGGGGTGGGAACGAGGCACAGCGTTGGAAGACTGACAGCACACCAGTCTCTCATTTAGCTGGCCCTCTCTGTTCTGCCAGACATTGATTTATTTAACAGTCATGACTCTCAGTCTGGTTGGCTGGGGAAAAGTTGTGCTCTCCAGAAATAGCTCTTGCTGTAGGTAAGGAATAGGGCCCAGAATGGGAAGAAAGAAGAAAATTGAGAGAAAGGAGAAAATTCAAGCTTCCAATTAAGTTTAAGCTCTATCATCTAATGCAATTTATTGGGGGCTACCAAGCCAGCAAGGATGAGATTCTGTTGCAAGGTGCCTTTGACTCCCTTTGCTTGTCTATTGGGTAAGAACCCAGAAGAAATGCTGGTGAGTGATACGTACCCTAGTTATCAGCATAGGGAATTTTGGCAAGGAAAACTTACACCTAGACAGAGAAAGTAGCAACTGGACGGAGGGCAAAGAACCACATGGGGAGCCCAGCATTTAGAGTGGCTCCTGAAGCTGGTGCCCTTGGGGTTTTAGTGGCTAATCAGCCCGGCCCCAGAAGCTATAGTGTTTGAGTATTAATTACAGCTTTGTCTGGTAAACTAAAGCACAGGGCTCAGTTTGTATTTTAAAAGAACAGAATTCATTTGGTGACCAAGACAGGTTTTCTAGAGCCTAAATCTGGATGAGAATAAATGTCCTTGTGTGTAGAGAGACCCATCCCTGCACTTGAGAGAGGGTCTTCCTGGGAGCTTAGGCCAGAGTGGTGGCTTCACTTTTTTGGGGACCTCAGGGGACTCCACTGTATCTTGTCTCAGGGCCACCAGAACCTTTGAAGATAGTCATAAGTAGAAAGAATAATTCCTTTTATTATTATTATTATTATTATTATTATTATTATTATTATTATGGCATTGGTTAATGAAATCCAGTAAGTTTCAGGTGAAAGAATAATTCTTGATAAAATTTATTTTAAGCTAATTTGTAGACCAGGAATATAGCTATATAACAGCCAATGTCTATATGGGCAAGAGATAATCAAAGTGGTGGTGGTGTAGTTGCTGGGACCACTATTTGAGACTTTTGCATTTTAATGCTAAGACCACATTCTGACTCACTTTACTTTACTTTGAACTATAACCAGGGATGAAGATGAAAATTTAAGGGTGTAGACTGAAATGGTTTGATCACAGCCATCTAGAATCATCTCTACCATGTTGCTTCATTTGGGCTCTGAAGTAATTATAAGCCCTGAACATGATTGTGAAAATTCCCATGGTTAGAAAAATTGTATTTTATCAATAAATAAAGAAGAATGGATCCTTTATGGTTTAGGGTATATAGTGATTATTTGAGCTAAAGTAGTGAAAAGTCTCAGTGGAGACAATATATTCCAAAGACCAAAGAGGACACTTTGAAAGCTTGTGTTGGACATCTCTAACTCTAGGAATTGATTTTGTTTAGATTCCAGGAGAAAGAAGATCAACATAAAAAGCAGGTTGGATCTTAAACAAAATCAGAGAAATATGAGAAGAAAATTATAATTTCCTTAAGTGAAAAGTTGAAATCTCAGAGACCAAGCTATCAAGATAGGATAGGAAGAAGGCGATAAACTCTTTGCTTATGTTTCTAAAGATGAAATCAGGAAAGAGAAGAACATTTTAGTTGATACTAGATTAAGGAGACTGCAAGTATATTCACAGTCCATGCCCATTAACAGAAGTTGACCACATATGTCTTTCCCAGACCTCCTTGTTACAAATATTCCAATTCTCCTGCTCCTAATTCTCTGACAATCTAGAAAAATAAGAATCACCAACATGAGTCAGTATAGGACTGAAATTCTCACCATCTCTCCTTTGAGCCAAAATGATGGACCAGGTACTCTATTAAAAATTCTGCTCATTGAGATGATTTTCTGCTACTATCCTCCAGGGCCATCCCATAGTGGGTCTACGGTGCTGCAGCCATCACTTTGGATATAGGCAGAATGTCATGTAGCATTATCTGTACACCAGGCCCAGGATTTTTCTTTCTCAGTTATTTGGTCTTTCTCAGTTATAGGGAACTCCTCATGAGGCTCTGGGTGAAGGTTGAGAGAAAGCTATGTACCAGGAGCAGAGAACATGAACACCTGGGTTAGTTGCTCATGCAAATTAATTTTCAGGACCTGCTTGGGCCCAGTCTCATAGATAACACTTTTATTTGATGATGGACTGCTTCTTTCCATGTCAAACTTAATGGCTTGGTGGGTCAGAAAAAAATCTAGTTCATGATAGGCATCTCAGATCTAATAGTAATTTGGTGGCCATGGTTAAGTATTCAGTCTCTGCTAGTGCCCGGGGTACATTACAAACTGTTTCTCAAGAGAAAAATAATTATCCACAGAAGATGTCAAAACTTTGCTTCAAATCTTAAAGGTCTGTACCACTAATTCACCCAAAAAGGCTTACCAAAACTTGTAAAACATCCTCATTTCACACACTTGTGAATTTTTCTGGGATTTATTTCTTATGCTCTGTTACATATATGCCTTATCAAGGTGTTTATTAGCAGTTGCAACAGCCTGCTCATCAAGTCCTATCAGCGTATCATTAATGTAATAGACTAGCATGATGTCCTGTAGAAAGGAGCAGTGGTCAAGCTTCCTGTGAGCTAGATTTTGACTTAGGGCTGGAGAGGTGATATGCCTAGAGATAAGATAGTGAGAGTATACTGCTAGACTTGCCAGTTGAAATCGAACTACTCTAATGGTCTCTACTCGTAGGTATATAGAGAAAAGCACTCATCAGATCAATAGCTACATATCAGGTGCCAGGGGATATGTTGATTTGCTCTTGCTCAACCAATGAAGCCACATCTGGAATGGCAACTTTTCTTTTGAGTCACTATCTGATTAAGTTTACAACATTCAACCATCATTCTCCATGATCCGTTTGTTTTCTTCCTCAGCCAAATAGCGAATAAAGACTTGGTAGAAATCGCCACCTAAATATTCAAATCCTTGATGGTGGCACTAATCTCGTCAGTCCCTCTGAAAGTGCAGAATTGTTGTTGCTTTACTAATTTGGTAGGCAGCAGGAGTTTTAGTGGCATCCATTTCCCTTACCCTAATACAATAGGTCTCACTTCACAAGTCACAGACCAGGTGGGAATTTCCGCCAGTTGCTGAGTATGTCTTGTCTGTCAAGTTCTAGTTAAATTGCCCCCTCATTTTCCCTTGGGGAAGGGAGCCATAAGAAGACAGAGAAAGACAAAATTTTCATATCTAGCACTGGCCCTAGTGTGAGAAGAGAACAAACCCCTTCCTGTGTGGAAACTAGACTCCTAGTAAGAGTCTTGAGGAAAGAATAGGACTTGGGTCAGTTGAAATGACAGGGTGCAAGTGTTTAACCTGGGAGAAACAATGGTTAAGAGCACAAAGACAGGAAAGGGTGGCAAATCCAGGCAGGCTCTAGCCCTGTCAAGTGATCTGTCTGTTATTAGAACCTCATCTCAAGAGAGAACTAGAATACAGTCCTGAACAAAAGCCTGACTTGTGATGCAAAGTCTTTAGGAATGGGAAGATTGAAATGACACATGATACTTGGAATCATTCCCAGAATTTAACAGCATTTGGGTCATCTGAAGTAATTCCATAGCAATCCCCAGACCATAATCAGGAATTTCCTAAATGGTCACAGACTCTTATTAGCTAAAAATTAGGCAGCTATTCCACAACAATCTCAGCCTCCTAAAAGTGAGACCCTTTATGCAAGTTTGCCCTGAAGTTGGCATTGTGCAAAAAATATGTCATATAGGAAGAAATGAGTCTCCCATAACTCTGCAGGAGTTGTTCATGTAGTATTAAAAATCAACTAAGACTTTAATTTGTATTTCATTTGTATTCTTCTCAGAAAGAAAAAAAGTGCAAAAAACATGTTTCCTGATGCCAAGCCACAGATTCCAGTTTAGTTCAATACGCTGAAAGAATAGGCCCCCTGACTTCAGAATGATGCAAAAACCAGTGGGGGCTCTGCTTTGAAAAGGTGGCTAAGAATAAAATAGGCACAGCAAATGATAGCTCTGGGCAGGAAAGAATTCAGCCAAACTCTTGCCAAAAATCATGGTATTAAATGCTAAATCCTACATTAAGGTGACAACCACAATTTCGCTTTTTCAAATACTTCCCTTTATAAGTAGGGCCTCCTGCTATTTTCTGAGAAGTGGATGCACTTCTATTTGTAAGATGATTGATTTTTTGGAGAAGAGCCGGAGTTTTGAACTAGCATTGAAACCCCACCCACCTGAAGCTAGAGAGAAGAAAGTAACACTGGTTGTTTTATCTAAAGATAAGCCATTCAAATTTTTGGTAGATCAATGCCACGTTTGCCTGAGAACAAATTTATGAAGTCTACTTGCATAAATACGTTTTACCTCATGGCATTTCACCAGCCTCTGTAAGTACGTGATTGACTAGGATTAGCAATTATTTGGAACAGTCAGCACTGGCTGCTTCTACCAAGAGCAGCCCAGTTAAACGGCATTTCCATGGTGCTCTTTTTCTTAGTGACAGATGACCCTGAAGTTGATGAAATCCTGGGAAAACAGGGCACCTACATGAAGCTCTACATGACCAGCCATATTCAGGCAGAGACTCACCAAGAAGGATGTGAACAAAGTTCTTATTTGACAAGAGGAGAAAGTTGGGGTGGGTGTTGTGTTTTTAGAAAAGAAATCTAACTATAGGAGGGAACACATAATGCAATATATATATGCCTTATTGTTAAATCGTACACCTGAAACTTACTGAATTTCATTAACCAATGTCACCCAAAAAATAAATAAATAAAAATTTTAAAAATTAAAAAAATAAAAATAAATAAATAAAATATTCAGGACAACAAAATAGGTATTCGGGTTTTGAATATCTTTCAGAAATACTCAAAATAATAGCACCTACACTTAATTATGAAATGCTTAAAATGACTAATAAAATAAAAGCTAACTATCTTTACTTTTGACATATTTTCAAAGCCTTCAGTAGTGAAAACAGTTACTTCTTTGTCAATTTCTCATGCTTAAAGGAAAATTTATAAAACCATTAGCATGGGAATTGTGAAATCTAAGCCATCAAGTATTAAAAACATGTAAAAATGACATTGAGTTTTGAGATTTAATTTCAAGCGGGTGCTCAAGTCTTCCTAAAAGATGCTCTAAAGATGGGGCATCCTGATAATGCTGATCATATCTCTGTGAAGAGAGAATGGCTTTATAGGAATATACACCTATTGTGTAAGCTTAGGCATTTTAACAGAAAAAAAAATGGATCATTAAAGAGAAAAGAGTTGAGGTTTTAAATAGGATTCCAGAAATATCTTTATAAAACAAAAGGTGAGAAATAAAATACAGTCTGGAAAAAATTTATGGCCATAGTTATTCTATGAAGGGTTATTTTACGAAGCTACTGTCTTCGTTTTCTATTTCTCCTTTATTACACAGCTCCATATGCCTTAATTATACATCATATAGCTAATTTAATGTTCTATTCTAATACTTTTTATTAAAATTTCTTCCTTTAGCAGAGATTACTGAAAAAAACATTTTATTTTTAAAATAAAATACCTGCATATACACAAATGATACAATTTGTGTTTTCATATTCTTCATGAAGGTCCTAAAAACAGCCTTTAAGAGGTGAACTTCAGTAGTCTTTGTTTCCTGTACCTCAAGAGTCTAGAATAAGGCCTGACACATAAAAATGGCTTGTCTTAACCTGACGTCCTCAGAAAATAGAGCCAGGGACAAAGTTCTTTAAATTCAACTACTTTGCTGGTGAAGGAAATACCAGGAGAACAAAAGTGAGAGAAAGAGATTCTCAGTGTAAATGTTTGCTTGATTTCATGAGACCACCCTCTGCTGAGTGCAGAACCTACATCTCAAAACACTCCTCTTGGGGAAGAAGAGAGACTCATTTGCCACCCCCCATCTCCAACTGGTTTCCCTGCATTTCTGAGTTGTGCATGCATAGGGATGCTCAGGGAAGCCCAAAGTTCCACAGCCATAGTCAACAGAAAAGCAGTGAGCTGCTCTGCGTGGGCAAGTCATAGCCAGGGGATGTTGGACAGAGCTCACAAAGAGACAGGTGAGGAAGAGAGGACTGGAAGAGGTACATAAGGGTATCTGCTACAGTGCTCTATAAATGGTTGCTGAAAAGATGTAGTTTTATTATAATAGTATAAATTATTGATTGAAGAGTGAAAAACTCAGCAGTAATTCATTCACATAATCATCTGTAGTGAAGAAAAGACACAGGGTCCACTTTAAAAGAACTTGTTTCAAGGAAGAATATTAATATTTGCTGATTTAAAAACTTTTCCTCTAACAGTTTAGTGTAACTAGAACAGATGAACTGGTGACTCAAAGCAATGTGACAAAAGTCACAGATGACACACTTGCTCCTCAGTTGGACTCAAGAAATATTGTTCATAACAGCATGGAGCAAATCATAAATTTCTAGGCACACCATCAACAACAAGTACCTGCTAAATTAGCAAATGGGCATCTTCAAATTTGACACTCTTCCTCATCTCCGAGACTTCACATGTACTGATCCTTATCCATCCCATCAACTCTTCGTTACTACTACTCACCCTTCAGAGTTGAACTGAAAAATCACTGCTGCCAAAAAGCCTTCACATTCTCCCTCCTTCCCTCTCTCTTTTCTGCCCTCCTTCCCCCTTTTCTTCCTTCTTCCTTCTCTCCTTATCTTCTCCCCTCTATCCTTGCCACTGATTTGTGCCAGGTGCTTTCATGTTACTCAGTTTTACTGCTATGGTTGCATTTATTACTTTCTATTGTAACTGTGACTGTCTATTTCCATCACTAGACTGAGCTCTTCCAATGCTGGGTCTGAGATGTTTATCTTCCTAGGACATGACACATAGCAGTCATCCAACAAATTTTGTCTGAATAAAAGAATAAATAATTTACTATTTGAATGGTAGAAAAATTACAAAGGATTTTGGGAAGAGAGGGTAGCTGATGGCTACAGTAGACTGAGATAGGGAAATCTTGGAGGACCTATATGTAGGAGGTAGATGAGATTCATGTCCCAGAGAAAAGAAAAATGATATATCAACTGGGGTCGTGGCCATAAAGCAGAAAAGCACTTAATTTACTGTGAAGCAGTAAATTCTCCAGCAGAAAGATCCAGAGCAGGTCACAGGGAGTAAAACTGGAGAGGAAAAATCAGAGTCAGATTTGCAGAGCGCACCGAATGCCAAACTAAGCAGCTTTACCTCTGTCCTCTATCTTAGGTTCTCAAAACACTTTCAGCAATAGGCGCTGTAACCAAGTGGAGTTTAAAAAACAGCTGGCAGGTGTGGAAGAGTCATTGGAAGGGAGAAACCAATTACACATTGCAGAAATAAAAGCAATTCTTGTCAAAGTATGAGCCAAAGATGTAAGGCAAAATTTGACCTTAGTAAAAACAATTTGGGAGGGATTTAAAGATTATTTACAGTCTGTGATTTCCTATCCTAGCTTAAGAGTTAACATTTTCCATGATGTAACCTGAACTTCTCTTCATCTCCTGCCAAACTAATCCATTAGCTGTATTCACCTCTCTCTCTCTCTCTCTCTCTCTCTCTCTCTCTCTCTCTCTCTCTCTCCTACCTCATCCCTTGAGAAATCTTGGGTGCCTGTAATACTCTCCCTTCCATCCGGTTCCTCCTGTCAAAATCTGACCTGCACTTAAACTCTCTCTTCAAATGCTGCCTCATCTATGATAGAAAGTGAATGTAACAGTCATTCTAGATAGACATATGCTGCTTCCCCCAGGCCTTTTGGAGACAGGCTCTCCCCACCTCAGGTGTCTGCTCATATGCATGGGGGGTCAAACTTAATGATATCTCTCTTGGGTTTTATATATGAGTGAAGAATAAAGTGTGATGTAAACAAAATCCTGCATTTTAGTCTGCTCTGCATGTCCTTGAGCTCTACACAACCTCAGTTTCCTCACAGGCAACATAAAGGGGCTGGACTATGTCTCCTCAAAGCTGCCTCACAACAAGAACACTCGGTGTGACTAACCGTGAGAACTCTGTAGAGCAATATGAGCTAGTGGCATGTCACCGAGAGTGACAGGCACCGAGAAGATGCCTGAGAAATATTTCCGGACTGATGGACTAACCTCAAGACCCACTCTGATCACTTAGGTGTCTATATTTGCCTGTTTGGAGTTGGCTGGGTGCAGTGCCCGGAGATCTGAGCTGACGGTTGTTATGACGGTGGCTGCAGGATCCCCCAGCTTCACTGAGATATAATTGACACATCACATTGTGTAAGCTTAGGATGTACGTGATAATTTGATGTGTGTGTATATGGTGAAATGATCACCACAAGAAAGCTAGTTACATCCATCACCTCACGTAGTTACCTTTTATGTGTGTGTGGTGAGGACATGCAAGATTTACTTCCTTAGGAACTTTCAAACATACAATACTATATTGTTAACTATAGTAACCATGCTGTAGTGACAGAGTTTCTCAAGCTCAAATATGCATATACATTACCTGGGGAATCTTGTTAAAGTGTAATTATGACTTATTAGGTCTGAGTGGGAGCTTGAGACTCTGAATTTCTAACAAGCTCCTGGTGATGTGGTTCCCAGGCCATACTTTGAGTAGCAAAAACTTAAAGCATGGTAATAGGCTGTATAGTCTGAATCTGTAATTTTCGAAGTAGGCTTAGCTGTCAGACATGGGCAGGGAAGGCCCTCAAGGGGCCCTCAGGTATTAGGAAGTCATCCCTCCAGCCCTCAAGGGGCCCTCAGGTATTAGGAAGTCATCCCTTATAAACAGACACAGTTGGAATTCCTATACTTTTATAAAAACATACATTTTATTGTATATCAATATTTTCTTAAATTGGTTATTGTTGTCAATGCTGCTATTCTTGCCTTTTAATTATAAATTGATATTAGTTTAGTTGTAATTATCAATTTAATCGTGGCCTGTTTTGTGAATGCAGTAGTGCATAGTTACATATGTTTGCACCAGTGGTATTTCAGGCCTTTACATTTTCATTAGCCAGACTCTCAGACATGGAGGCATTTAAGGATTCAATTATGAACCATTCACATCTCAATTCCAACAGTCAGATTAGTGTAACTAGAACTGATTGTGTGGTGACCTGCAGCAATGCGACAAAAAGACACAGATGATAAACTTGTTCCTCAATTAAACTTAAAAAAAGAAATGTTCAAACAGCATGGCACAAATCACACATTTCTATGAGCAACAACCCTAAAGTGGATTTACCTAATAATCTCTTGGCAAATTCTGCTTGTCCACTGACATTTAAATGTGATTATCAATTATTTTTTCCACAAAAGGAAGAAATGGGTGAGTAAATGGGTAATAATTGCGCATGTTCACTGAATGCTTATCAGAAAGAATCAGTTAGAGGTTGAAATTTAGGAGGCTGCCTGCCATAATCAAAGATTTCTACCACCTAGAGTTTTATAATTATTAAATGCAAGCATCATGACTTTTCCGTTGGGCTGATGATTGCATTAGCCATGTGCCTCCTGAGTTTCTGCTTCTCTATTCTCTCTCTTACCATCAAGGGAGCTATTATGAATTTAATTTTCTCCTTGCATACTAGAGAAGGGTTTCTTTCCAAGTTTGGACATTTTAAGATGGTGGATGTTTCCTCCACTTTGGGCTCAGTCCAAATAGAAAAGTGAGAGATGTTGTTTTGGAAGTAGTTTGAAAGTCAGACTGACGAGTATCACTTGGCTTTATTACTTCAAAAATGCACCTTCTTTTCTAAATATTTTACTATAAGTGCATATTATTTCTATAAATTTAAAAGTATATTTTAAATAAAATAAATTATTTGTTGAGGATGACTAAGTATGGTCATACTTCGTTATGAAATAGAGTTGAAATTTTAAAATATATTCACTTCTTTCTTAAGCTGAAGGAAGAGACAGTAAGTCATCTTTTTTTAATTTTAGAAAATTAAGTATCTATTACCCTGAGAACAGGGTAAAACTGGACCTTTTTACCTTCTGTGACTTAGAAAAGGTCCCCTCTCTTCTCAGAGCTCTGGGAAGTGGCATGATAATTTGCATGGTTCTGGAGGGGAAAGCCCAATTTACAAACCCCTCTTGTAAAATCCCATGGTATTTTCAGATTTATAGAGTGGATCAGACTAAAGTCTGCCTTTTGGAGAGGACACCACAGACCCCACAGGGGAATTCACCCGCTGTACCAGAGGCTACACCCTGTGGCGCTGGCTCAGTGCAGGGCCCAAGGCTGTGTGAGGGAGGACGTGCCTGCAGCTGCAAGCATCTTCCACGCCTGGCCAACCTGCCAGTGTCCTCCACACAAGGTAGAACTCACCCAGTTTGAACAGAATTAGCCCCCACATTTCTAGAGCAATCCAAAGGAGTAGGAAAACTCAAAGTAAGATGCTATCTGTCCTCTGCTAAAACCTAGCCATCAACGGAAAAGATTTGTAACCTAAACTGGAGAAATAAGTTTAGTTGCACTTTTCCTTGTTTGCCGTACGCAAAGTGAAATGACAATATTCCCTCAACCAAGTTCTATGCAGAGATTAGGAGCCTGGATGTTTGTTGATGATGTTCCAAATAAAGCTTTAGCAGCAAGTTTTATCTGTGTGTTGACTGCACCACACATTACAGCTGTGAATTTAAATAGCCTATTGATCTGGGAAAAATACCCAGGAGACCCATGGCAGCAAAATAAATAATGACAAAGGCAAGTTAGCAAATGTCATGATGCCTCCTAGTGTCACAGACCCTCTGATCGGAGAGGAGCACAGGCCTAGGCAAGACCTGTTCATGAGGGTGGGCTGTGGGAACATCTCGGGTATACTCACTGGGACTTGTCTGGAGGCAGGAGGGGAACTGTTGCTCAGGCTTTTACAAAAGCCGAAAGCTGTTACTCTGGAGAGAAGGGGTGTCCTGTGCCTTCTGAGAAGATTCCAATGGCCCTTAGGCGTCTTCCCAGGCCAAGTGCTACAGTGTTTAACAGAACACCATATTCCTTTGAAATGTGCATCCCCATCCCAATCCCCTACCCATCCTCCCACCCCACCCCTGTGACTCCCGTCCTGGGGCAAGGTGAAATGAAAACCCATTAAAGACTATGTAAGCAAGAGGAGAAGGAGAGGGGTCAGGGACAAAGAAGCCAAAGTCTGCCTTATCTCCATTTCTCTTAAGGGAGCTGTGTTCTTTTCTTAGAGGGCTACAACAACAAAGTACCATAAACCGAGTAGCCGAAAACAGCAGAAATGTGTTCTCTCACAGTTCTAGAGGTTAGAAGTCCAAAACCAAAGTGTCAACAGGGCCATGATGTCTCTGAAGGTTTTAAGGACAACTGCCTCCTCACCTCTTTCTAGCCTCTGGCCGGTCATCAGCAACCCTGGCCCTTCCTTGCCTTGGAGATGTGTCACTTCAGTCTCTGCCCCCATTTTACACAGTGTTCTTCTGGTTCTGTGTCTCTCTTTTCTCACTTTATAAGAACACCAGTCATTGGATTAGAGCCCATACTAATACAGTATGATCTCATCCTAACTGGTTACATCTGTAGAGACCACTTCCAAATAAGGTATGCCATTCTGCGTGGACATAAATTTGGAGAGAACACTGTTCAACCAAGTACAGCGGCTAAACCTCCTTTTGGCTCTATTTGCTACTCCTAATACTCTAAATATGAAAAATTATTAAGTTAAAAAGAGAATTTCTTGAGACTTGGATTAGTAAACAGAAAATTTTTTAAATTTATTTTAAAAATAGGTCTTTTCACTAGATGGGGTCATTCGAAGTCAAAGGTTCCCTTACATAAATTTGGAACCCACTGATGTATCTTAGAGTATTGTACAGTTGTTGCCAGCATTCATAGTATAGGCAGGAAAATGGTTATAAACAGAGTTTTGTCCAAAATCTGCCTTTGGATGTTCCTTTCAGCAAGTTCCCTCTAGAATATCATGATTTGCAGTTGTGTCCCATCCCCAACCGCAACCTCCTTCCTGTTGACAATAATCTCTGGGCCTAAGGAAATTAAAAGAAGCAAATTCACACAGAATTATTGCTGACACATTTTCTGCATGCTCCTCTAGGAATACACTTTCTAAACATCTAGAGCTATATAAAGAGTCCAGAAAAAATAACAATTACTAGTTAATATATTAATGATAAAAAATATTACTTCATCAAAATCCAGAGCACTGCAATATACTCATTGCTTAAGTATTTATCAGATACACAAGCAGAAAAAAAAAATGTACCATAAGCTATAAAACTATCTAGTCAATAATGAGAGAAAAATAAAGAAGGTATGCTTTCAAAAAATAGAAAGTGAAGGCCAAGTGAAAATACATTTTCTAAATAATACATTGGGTTCAGGAAGAATATATAGAAGTCACCTATACCCAAAAACCTCAATAATTTTTGAAGCAGTACAAATACCCTATAACCTTAAGAAAAATAGCAGCACAGAAAAATTTGGAATACGCAAAAATGGTTACTGAGTATCTTCAATAGAAAACTATGCACTGTTTAGAGCATAGTCTCTTGAATTATTTGACTTAAGCTTGACAACTGGAGCTATTTTATAACTCTTGTACATTGTAGATAACTGATAACAAGGCAAAATAATCATCTATTGACATTTCTTGTCTATCTACATGTAATAAATTCTGACTAGTGGAGGCCTGACTTCCCTTCCCCAAGATAAAAAAGCATTTGCAATTGCTCGCAAATTCATTTCAATATTCCTGATTTATAAATGTTTGTTCTTTGTATTCTCTTTTGAATCAATTGTAATAGCTCTTCCAGTTCCCTTATTTAATTAATGAGTTAAATAAAATCTTTGACACATGTTCATTTTATATTTGTATGAGTCATGTTCCTTTTTTAGAAAATTAGGCTGTAACAGATTTATGAAACAAAATACTCCATTTTCAGATTGAAAAGAAGCCTTTAATTCTTACCAAAAATTGAACCTAGCCATTTGATTAAATTTAAGTTTATACATTCCTGGAATAGCACTCCTGTATTAAAGCATTAATCCCTGCAATGACGGACTGACAGTTCAAGGTTATTAAATGCAACACTTTTTTCATAGTGTCCTCATTCTTGATTACTTCTGCCTGAAAATTTTTCAGACCAGCTCTGTTCCGAGGTTAAGGAAAAACTGGGACATAACTATAGAAAATGTCGATTTATTTGGCTTGTTTTGTGAATTACCACATCAAAGCTGAGATTGACAACAATATAATTCTAAAAATAATTTATTGCTTGATGACAATGCAATAGCTATTATATTCAAATAATAGGTTCCCAATTTACATGTCACAGAGTAAGTGAAGGAGCCAGAAAGGGATTGTACCCTCCAGTCTAACTTTTACCTGGAATATAGGGATCTACCTGGACTGAAATTTTGCCCCCTCCCCCCAATTGGGCCCCAGACAAAATTAAGAATATATTAAAGAGTATGCCTTTGATATGTTTTAGCTGTCAATTTCTGCCAACCCATTACAACTACCTCAATAGCCAGGCCCTCCTGTCAATGTAAGATTTTTAATAATTCTTTCATACTAAAAGATTAATAACTTTCAACATTACCTTTCCCAGGAGGAGGTTTATTTTAAAAGAGAATTACAGTCCACACATATACAGTCAATTGATCTTTGACAAAGAGTAAAGGAAATTTAATGGAGAATGGATAGTTCTTTCAGCAGGACATTCACATACAAAAAAAAAAAAAAGAATCTAAAGACCTTAAAGCCTTCACATAAATTAACTCAAAATGGATCACAGATCTGAATGTAAAACACAAAATTGT
This sequence comes from Macroglossus sobrinus, assembly GCA_004027375.1. Lineage (NCBI taxonomy): Eukaryota > Metazoa > Chordata > Mammalia > Chiroptera > Pteropodidae > Macroglossus > Macroglossus sobrinus. The sequence goes on along the minus strand of PVKZ01000450.1, from coordinate 675,574 downwards.
AAAACTCTTAGAAGAAAATCTATGTGACCTTGGATTTGGTGATGACTTTTTAGAAACTCCATTAAAAGCATACTTCATCAAAGAAAAAATTGAAAAGTTGGACTTCATTATAATTAAAAATTCTGATTTGAAAAATTCACTGTTAAGAGAATGAAAAGATAAACCACACACTGGGAAAGAATATTTGCGAAACACATCTGATAAAAGACTTGCATCTAAAATATACAAAGGACTCTTAAAACTCAATAATAAGAAATCAAATAACCCAATTAAAAAATAGGCAAAAATTAGGAACACCTCATCAAAGAAGATAATACAGACGGCAAGTATATGAAAAGATGCTCAACATTATATATCATTAAGAAAATGCAAATTAAAACAATGTGATGCTACTCCACACCTATTAGAATGCTTAAAAATCCAAAATACAACCCCACATGTTGTCAAGGATGTGGAACAGTAAAAACTCTCATTCACTGCTGGTGGGAATGCAAAATGGTACAGCCACTTTGAAAGATAGTTTGAGAGTGTTTTATAACACCAAACATTGTCTTACCATATAATCCAGCAATCACACTTCTTGGTATTTACTCAAAGGAGTTGAAAACTATGTCCACACAAAACCTGCACACGAATTTTTATGGCAGCTGTATTCATAATTGCCAAAACCTAGAAACACCCAAGTGTCCTTCAGTAAGTGAATGGATAACTGTGGTATATTCATACAGTAGAATAGTCAATGGTAAGAACAAGCTTTCAAGCCATGGGAAGATATGGAGGAATCTTGCATGCATATTGCTGTGACAAAAGCTAATCTGAAAACGTTACATACTATATGATTCCAACTAGATGACATTTGAGAAAAGGGAAAACAGTAAAGACAGTAAAAAGATCAGTGGTTCCTTAGGGTTTGCAGGGAGGAGGTAGGTAAAGGCATAGCGTAGAGAATTTTTAAAGCCTAACTACTCTGTGTAATACTGTAATGGTAGGTACGTGACAAAAACCCATAGAACTGTTCAAAAGATGAAGCCTAATGTAAACCATTTAATAGAAATGTGTCAATATTAGTTCATCAATTATAAAAAATGTACCACACTAATCAAGATGTTAACGGAAAAACTGCATACAGAGGTGAAGGGACAGTAGATCTGTTCTGTCCCATTTTTCTGTAAACCTAGGAGTACTCTAAAAATAAAATCTATTAAAAGTAGAGTGAGTAAAATGTTTAACACAAAAGTGTGACTCACTAGTTATGGAATATTGGTAGATGTTTTGGAATAAGCAATCCTCCCAACATCGCTCATTTGTATCATAGAGAAGCGAGCATTCCTCCTGCTGGTGATGCGGCCTTCCTGATTACTACAAAGGAATTCTGCTTTATTCTTCCTTCTCTAGATCCATTCCTTTGTCCACTCCTTCCCCAGACTCCTTGATGGACAAATATTAGCACTGAGTCTTAAACCCTTATTTCGCTGCACCCTTTGCTGTTTGCATATAAAAGGGAATCAGCTGCCCTTAAAATAGGAAGATTATCCTGGATTATCTGAGTGGGACAATGTAATCACAGGGGCTCTTAAAAGAGGAAGAGGAAGACAAAGGGATGGCAACATGAGAAACTTAGTCTGGCTTTGGTGGCTCTGAAGAGAGAAGAATGGGACTGCAAGCCAAGGATTGTAAGAACCTCTAGAAGCTATAAAAAGCAAAAAACAAACAAACAAACAAACAAACAAACAAACAAAAATATTCTCCTATAGAGCCTCCAGAAAGGAACATAGTCTGGCCAACGCTTCGATTTGAGCCCGGTGAGACCCATTTTGAAGATAATTTGTATTGTTATGAACTAATAAATTCGTAGTAATTTGTTATAGAAGCAGTAGGAAACTAATACAGATGGGAATTGTGGGGGGAGAAATGACCAGAAAGGATTCTTGAAATGAAGGTGGAACTTACACAAAGAGAAAGCCAATGAAGAAGCAGGTCTGGAAAGTTTAATCATGAGCACAAAAACAGGAGAAAGTCTAGTGAATGGTTCAGAGTCTGGCTTTGGAGTCAAAAAAGGCCTGGTTTGTATTATAGCTCTGCCTCTAGCAAGTGTTCCAACTTGGTCCAGATATTAACTTCCCTGTATCTCAATCTCTGCATGCAGTGAGGATAATAATAGCACCACTTCACAGCGTTACTAGATAAAGGACTAAATAGGATAATTGATGGAAGGTCCTTGTACTTAGTTGCCATGTGCTCAGCTGTTGGATGGTAATGACGATATAGAAGTCATACTTCCTATGCATTGTTTTTAGTCACCATGGGCCATTAGACTGCAGCCACTTATTTTATGACTAATCAGTGTCAAAATAAAAAAATATAAATTACCTTGTTTCCTGTTTAGAATGGATGCCAGCAACACTATTTGTTGAATTATTCTCCAAACTTGCACATATATATGTATTTTCAAACTTGTTAGATGTAAATGCATACATTTGTCGACACTGTGTTCTTCTTTTAAGCCAGACCTTGGGCTTATCCTTACAAAACCTACACAGTTGACCTAAAGCCTAATGAGATTGCTATGCTCTAGGAGAGCTGGTTGGGAAATAACTGTGTCCAATCCTGTGGCCTGGACCCACAGAAGGGCCGAAAGAGTAGTTTCAGGAGAAATTAACTAGACATCAAAGAGACGGAAGAAAATGGAACTTACCTAAACAGGACTTATTATCGCTGTGCCCCTCTTTCATTAAAAGATCCCCACCCTTCTAGGGTGAATCATGTTTTAAAGACCATGTGTTGTTGGAAATAGAGTTTTTCCTTCCTGGGGCTAAGGACAGATATTTGCATTTCTCTGGAGGCTTTTATAGCATAGTTGCTCTTTAGACACAAAGTTTAATAAGACAAGCTGCCTGCTCGAAAAGAGTTCAGAGCCTAGTGGAAGACGAGCACCCAAACAACAATGGCATAAAGTTCATTTTAGGATGAGACTGAGCACTTCACATGAATTGTGGAGACACATAGAACACAGATGGTAGTATGACAAAAAACAATACTCCAGAGGTAACTGTAAACAAAAATGACTCTAATAAAGAGGAAGTCTGTTCTCCAGCTCTGCCTTTCCACTATCTTGTTTTACTTTACTCCATTTTACAAAAAAGTATATGGAATATAACCAACAACCAATTAGAACCCAAGATTGTAGAAGAATACTGTTTTTCAAGTCTGGGTAGAGAACTCTTTAATGGCAGACCTCTAGACCATTTCCAGTTTTTGGTTATTGCAAATAAAACTGCTTCTATTTAGGCATATATTGATCATACATTGAGAGTGGAATTTCCAGATTTATGGGTAGGTACGTTTAGTTTAAAATTTATAAGGGAGTCAATAGATTGTGAAGTGAGACTGCATTTAAAACAGTTTTGCTAAAATAAAGATTTTTCTTTTTGTGATCATGCTGAATTTTGTCATAAACAGCAGTTTTATTTAAACATTTTAGAAATGTTTAGAATTTCAGTCTTCAAATTGGAATCTCCCTTAAATCAAGGAGCGTGTCTTAACTGACATGATGTTAGAGTGCTATTCATGCGTGAAGTGTTTGCTCTAATGGATCCACATTCTGCCATTCTGTCCATTAGTTGCAACATATTTCACACCTCTTTTTAACTGAGTCCTCTGCATTTCTACATAGAATGGTTGTTTGGTTGGGGATTTGGCATAAAAAGCAGCTCAAACTATTAGCAAAATCACTGAGATGTACCCTACCAAAAGCATTCCGTTGACTCCCATATCAAAACATGTTTTTAAGTCAGATCAAAAGTAATTATATCTTTCATTCTGAAGGAAAAAACTCTTCACTAAATTGCCTTAGAAATATTCCAGGATTTTATCCACTCCTGCTTTTATTTCTAAGACATTTGCTTGAAATGCAGTCTGTGATGCATGATTTTCAAAGTGCTCCTTCTGTTAACTGAATTAGATGCCTCATTAAAGACTCTGACAGAGCAATGCCAAGTTAGTTGGACTGGAAACAAATATTGCTAATCCAAATAGTAACCAACTTCCTAGAGACATTTAGGCTACTGCCCATATGTCAGAACGAGGACCCAGCGTGCCATCCATAGGGCATCTCTGGGCCTAGGCTGGCAAACCACCGATGCCAAGATGTCAAGGTCCTGCACAATATAACCTTTTAACAAGGTCACATCTGTATATGTTTCAGTAATATTTTGACCTTTGATTAGAAGGGGGGAAATAAAAACAAGATTTGACTTTCTAGCCCAACATTTCAGCAATACGAAAAACTGAAACCAGATTTGTCTATTAGAAAAGTAGAAAGGACACCCTTGATACAAATAGGGATTTTAGAAACTCAAAGGAAGGACATAGCACTATAGGCTTAAAAGGATACAGGCACGCCTTTATATTTACGGCAGCGGCCTTCAGAAAATCTCAGAGCCCTTCATGGAAAGGCTGGGAGAAAATGCTTTTTAGTAACTGAAAAGAAACTGTAAGAGTCTGAAAGCAGAAGTCTCCATGTTCCAGTCAAAGATTCTCTTGGGTATTTATCGAGCACGTTTACCTAAAAGTCAAGTCACTGAGAATTCAAGAGAGTCTGAAATTTCAAATACATTCTTATATTACATCAGGTACTTGGAAGACATAAATCTTTTTATAAAAAATTTATTTCTCTGTAAATACAAATTCCAACATCAACAAACAAAGTCCAGTGGAAAAATACTTAGCCATTAACATTGAAAACTTTTTAAACTTAATAAATAGAACTTTGGCATTCAAAATTCTAGCTGTAAACCCCATTAAAAAACAAAGAGAAAAAACCACCTCTTTTCAAAAAAAGAGGCAAGAATGATAGATCAGAAGGCATAAGCCAACCAGTGGCTTCACATTCTTTTTACAATAACTGTATTTCAATTAAGTCATGACTGCTGTATTTACATGAGGTATTTTGGGTGGTTCAAAAAGTGAACCTAGTTTACAAAAACCACCAGTCTTAGTGACTGATTACACACTCTGCTGTGCTTTTAATGTAACCACCTAGCACCTACTGCGTCTTGTCATCACACCAATGTGATGCTGAATTTTATGCTTATGTATTTAAATAACTATTTATACATCTATGTACACACATATACAAACATGACATTCCAAAGGAGTTTCCTGCTCGCTACACAAGGAAAGGGCTGGGCTCCAAAGACATATATTTGATACTTCCTCTCATCTTTACTAAGTTATCTATCAACCTAGTAATGAAAAACTGCGCCTTGCTTTAAAAAAATCCTTAATCAGTCTATTTACAGAAGAACAAGGTGCAATCATTATCAACATTCCTATAACTCATTTAAAACAGAAATGAATGCTTACTGCAGGCAAAAAGGCACAAAGGTTCTCTCTGTATGCAGCTCCAATGGTGGTGTTACTGACTTATGGATTTGAAACTATATTCTTAATATACTCAACACTTCTTTAAATAAAAAAAAAAATCCAAAAATCCAAAATTGTTACCCCTTCATGATTAAATGTGTAATACTATATCATACAGAAATGTAACACCATAGCATTTTGGGGTGAATTGGAAATTATACTCTTTATACCAAATGATAAATAGTTTTTCTTGTTTTGTGAACATTGAAAAGAATTTATAAAAATAAAAATGAAATGAATTAACTTTGGCTCTGAGAGCTACACCTACTGGCAGTTTTAAATGATATGGTCTGAGTGAGCATGGTTATAAGAATTGCTTATTACCATAATTACATATCTACAATGGTAGAAATCTACATAAAAGAATGTCAATAATCCAAATGAAAGGTATGACTGAGGTGAATTATGTAAAAATACAGTCCAAGTTCTTAGCTGCTATTTATTCAATTTACTATTACTGATATAAAAAAATGTTTTCCAAATAAAGTAGTTCCTTTAAAAATATCCTCTGAGATTATTAATAAGTATTCAACTATGACAACATTAATTTATAAGCTTATTAAGTCAGTAATGTACAATATCCATTTTAGCAACACTGTCCAGCCCTTCAGATTGTCTCTAACAAGCTATTGAAAAAAATTCTGATTCAGTTTAAAAACTGTAATAACCAAAATAAATTTCACTGAAATATAATACTGTTAACATTAAATACTGAATCATATTTCAAATATAAAAAGGGACCACATTAATTAAAAGAAAAATTCAGAAATGACTTACTTAGTTAATACCTAAGCTTTTTAAAATTAGAGGCCACTGAAAATTTACTAACAGTTTAACTAAAAGCCTTTTTTTCTGATACCAAATGAAAAAACAACCATTGTGCCTTTGATCTGCACAGGTAATCTAGGTCTCTTTTTATAAGAGACAAAATAAGCTAAATGTCAAAACTCAGAAGACTAATAATAAACATTAATACTGCCTATGAAACTTCCTTAGAAAACAAGCATTTAATTCACAAAAGCATAATTTAAAAGTTTTCATAACTAAGGAAATTTTCCAATAGATTTACTTTAAAATTAGTTTTTCATCTCAGATCTATAACACTGTAATAACTTCTAATACCTCAGTTCATTTGTGTTCAAACTAACACAGAAGTTGTCTTGGAAGAGAATTTTCTGAAAAATAGAAATCAAAATTAAATATCGATGAATTTGATACTATTAGTTTGATTTCCTAAAAATACCCTCCAAGTCTGTCTACTTATTATCTAGATCCCTTCACAAACTCCAAACTCGCAAAAGATTACATTTTATAATTCCAGGTTGTACTTAAACTATCACATCTTAATTCCCTTTTAAATGGAGCATATATTTTGGAAACTGAACTACATCAGCAGTAGTTTGTTAATTTCCTACTAAGTTCAAAAAATTTACCTTAAGATATGTGAATTAAGCTAAATTCTGTAAGTTTCAGAAAACTTATTTTTAAAAACAAAATATTTTATCCCAACAAAGGTACAAAACAAAAATATATCTACAGTAGATAAATACAAATGACCAAGTCTGTTTAAAACAACAATAACCATAAAACCCCAAAATATATACCAAAAACCTAAGAATAAAAACTTAGTGACCCAAATCAGTGATTTTTTTTTTTTTGCTCATTAGTACTGTATTTTAGGGTACTTTTATTTCCAAAATTGTGGCGGCTGGGCCTGGGAGGAGGGGACTTTATTCAAAGAGATGTAAAAACGTGTGCTGTACCTGTGGCGTAACTCTTTTAAATGCTACTATCTAATTTATTGTATTTTTAGATACTTTTTTAGATACATTTTTAGATACTTCAATGAGGCAAAATTCTTCATATTAGCTTTTGGGTACAATTTATAAACAAATGATCACCTTAAAAATGAATACTCTGAAAGCAGACTTTCCAAAACACCAATTAAAACAGAGAAATACTCATTTGGAAGTTTAATAACTGTATGTCTATCTACTTAAACTCAGTTGCATTTCATAGTGATATCTTGCACTTCAGTAGAACTAACCTGACCTAACCAAGTTTGTATTCTATGAAAAATCCTGTTTTTAATGTACTTTACCTAATATAAGAATTGAAATATCACCTGACTTAGATTTTGTTTTATGCTAGTGATAATTCATATATAAAAAAGACAGGTTGACTTTTTCTTAAAGTAGTTTCAACTTTAAAACAGATACAAACTGTTAACATGTAAACATTAGAGATTTTGATAAATAAGCTATTGTTCCAGAGTCACTCTGTTAATCTTTCTTTCACAATAATGAAAGGAGGCCTTGAAGGTTTGCATGAATTATATATGGCTTTGTTTACATTTATACATACACATGTAAAACGTAAGTAAAAAAACTCTAAGTAGCAAAAGGCATATTAAAATTAGTTGGAATTATGTTAACTGCCTTGTAATATATAAATTACTAGGTTAGTGACAAAGATCATCACATCAAAATTTCACACCTCTAATGCAATCCACAATGACTCTGGAAAAATAGCTGACCTATCTACAGTACAACCTGACCCACAACCTCATAATCTCAGTACACTAGTCGTTCAAAATGCAATGGTTTTGCCTCACGCATTCCTACTAGAACACTGCCTGCTGCTTGTTCAGCCAGCCCTTGAAAACTCAAAAGTACAACACAAGCTTCTACATGAAAAAAAAGAAATACAAGAATAAAGAGTGTGTGCCTTTCTCAGCTTTGTTTTGACCCTAGAAATCCTTTAAATTTTGTAAATAAACACAAATGCGCACTCAAGCATGCGCACACACACTCGCACAACAGGATAAAAAAGAAATCCTACCCCCTTTATCTGAAGGGTACCCTTCACAGCTTGGTCCTACAATCAGTAGTTTGAGAATACAGAATTTCTTTTTCTTATAAACTTTATCACATCTTCAAATGGTAATCTGATTTTTGTCCTGATTAGCTAAGCCCCTTCCAGATCGCTTTACATCCCTTTTCCATACCCCCAACAACAAAACAAAACCACAAAAAAAAAATCCTATGTACAAGTCATGTGTCACTTGCAACTTTCCGATATGGCTCCTAAAAAGAAAGATGAAGAAATGTAACACAGCAGCATCTAACAAGGGGTCATTATTGCTGTGGAACCAACAGGTGATCACTGCGTAATGCAGTTGTCTCCCATGTCCTGAGCGTAGCGGTCTGATATTGTAGTCCTTAACTCATCGATGTCCCTCCGTAACTGGCATACATCTGACAGTTTTTTAGTGAGTGTTTCTGGGCTGTGGTCATTCTCAGTCTCTTCAGCTGAACAGTTCAGTGCTGTGGAAATAAAATATGGAGAAAACATCTCAAGTTTTTTTTTTTTTTGACAAAGGTAATTTTAGGATTTTCAATTTAATTATCATTGGTAACATAATGCTGTACACTGAATCCAGTTAGGCTCAGGTTTAAATTATGCATCATTCAATATTAAATAGATCTCATCTACTTGTCCTGTTAAAATTTTGCTAATTAAAATGCATTAAATTCATATAGTAACACATAGAAATTCATCATGTTTGACAGATGACAATATTCCTAAAATACAAAAGAACATCTCTAATAACTTTACTTGAGCTCAACCAGAGCACTTAGTTCTTCCCATATGACAAATCATTTGTGTGGTGAGGGGTGATACCTTATATTTTTATAGACTGAAAAGTGGGTTTACTGACATGAAAACATAAAGTGTGTGTGTGTATGGGGGACGGGAGAAAGAGAGGAGAAGAGGGAGAGAGAGAGAGGGAGAGGGAGAAAATTGGGCTGATAGCTAGGTGCTCAATGGTTGAATAACTGAGCGAGGCCCTGAGACAGATAGCTATTACTTACTCTAGTTCCTCTCTTAGTCAGCATAAAAGCAGGTGGAGCCAGTGATTGTAAAATAAACCTTTCCTTATACTATAACTTCATTGGCCCTGCTAGCTTATTGGAGCCAAAAGGGTCAGATAACTTGTTATTTTAACAAACAGTAACTGAGCGACTGCCATAATCCAAGCACTATGCTAGATGTTAATGTAAGCAAACATAATGGAGACAGTGGCTAACTCTTAATAATTTACACACACTTTCATAAAAAAGTAAGCATAGTCAGGTACTATTGATGACTGACTACTACACACAGGCTACAGAGACATAACAGAACAACCAGGCCTAACCGGAGAGGGGACAGGTTCAGTGGATGGGTCAAGAAAGCAGACTGAAAAAAGGTATAAAAGGAGAAAATCAAATAGTCTGATAGAATTTGAGAAACTTCAAGAAAATCGGTAACCAGTTCTAAAATGATAGAGCACAAATTATGAAAGAGGAGTATGCCAAGAAATAAGGCTGGAGAGGCAGGTGTGAGCTACCTAGCTCTACTTTAGGGAAGTGTATGTATTAGAAAATCAGAAATCATAGTTTCAACAGATTACTCTGGCAGCAATGTGAAAAATAGAGTGGGGTGGGAGTAAGGGTGGGCAAGATGGCTGACAGAGAGACTAGTCCAGAGGAAAGCTTGAATTAAGGCAACAGTGCAATGGAGATATTAATAGTAGGAATAAATGTTAGAATTAGAAAAGAAATGATAGAAATGATACAGCCCAATCATCATTAACTTGCATAGGAGCCAGGGATTGGCCATGGGACACACAGCAGGTAGAAGAGGATAAAACCTGGGTTTGTGGTGCTACTCACTGAGAGGAAGAGTAGGTTTAGGGAGGGTAGAAAAATAGGTTCTGTTTTGGACCTGTTGAGTCTGTGAGGTTTATGAAACAGCTGGTTCTAACATACAAGTCAATATAAATGGGAACCCAGAAGGAACTAGACAAAATAAGAGACAAATGTCTGTATGGGTCAAAGTTACAGCAATAACAGAACACAACAGGATGTAGATAAGATTACTCAGAGAAAGTACATAAAAAGAGAAACAAAAAACCAAAAACAAAAGGTTTCTGGGGGACACCAATATTTAAGTGGCAGAAAATTCCATAGAAGACTGTGAGCAGTCAGTCATAAAGGCAGAAGTCGACCCTAGAGAGCGCTGCCATGGAAACCATGGTAGCAGAGAGTTTTAAGAAGGATGGGTGAACAGTATCAACTGATAATCCATGGAGTGATGAGACACGATTCAAAAGAATTCACTGATTTTTTACAAATTAGCTGGCTGGCCTAATTTTTAAAATGCCAAACTATAAGGTAAGAATTCTGGGGCTAAACTTTGACTGAAAGAAGTATATATTGGGAGGCAAGTGTGGCAAAGTTCTTAAAACTCCTTTTTTTCATATTAGAATAGCACTCTTATCCTATTACTGAAAAAGTTAACAAAATACTATATAAAAGAGTGCAAATGTAGGTTACAAAATAATTTAATGAGTGACTATCACTAAAATGGTAGAGTAAATGAGTCTTCTAAAAGTGAACTTTTGTTTCTTGTTCAAAGAGATCACTGCTAACCACCCCATGTTCACATGGCAAACTTCTTTCTCCTCCTCTAAGATTGAAGCCAAAACCAGCAACTCCATGGAGCCTTCATAGCCCTTGCCAAGTAGATTTGTTTTCTCTTTCCCTTGTGCTCTTACAGTGTCTATCCATATCTCCACTATAGTACTTAGCACAATGCTCTAATAATTTGGTTAATGTGTGAACAAGGGCTCTGTTCAAATTATCTACAACATTAGCACCTTAATGTGTGGGCTTACAGAAGGCATTTAACAAATAGGTACCGACTGAGTGAATACACTTAAACTTTAAAGTGTTTTTTGCACACCCACAGTCATACTTGTGAACAAACATCTATAAAATGGAGGAGAAAATTCTGCAGACATCTCTGAGCACAGTTAAGTGTTTCATTAACAAGTGATATATTTTGATCAAGAGTTCTGTGTATTTGGTTTGCTAAAACAACTATTATGATGCAAGATGGTAGACTCTTTTTGATAAAACTGAAAACAAAACTAGTCTCCACTCAAAAAAAAATTATAACGTTTGTACTTCATACTTTAGTATAGTATATATTCAATTTAATTTCTGGAGTTGGATACACAAACTGTGAGTTAATGAGACAATAATATTAATTTTCTCATCTATAAATGTGCAAATTTGCAATTAAAAAAAAAAAAACTAGTCCCCATTCCAGTCACAAATTTACTATATTTTTAGGTAATTATGCAAGATAACAAGTAGGTGTATAAAGCTTATGGTCTTACTTCAGTCATGTCTCCTAACTCAAGAACCAATATGTCAACATTATAATAATTTAGAGCCACATGCAGAGATGAATGTTCCTGCAACAGTGGCACAGAAAGAAAGGGACATCAGGATATTCTTGCGGCAGCTGTCATGACTATGTGCAGGTAAAACTAAGGCAAAATGGGTAGGTGTAACACTAAAAGGGACAAAGCCAGCAGGTATGCATGACAAGAACCAAAGATCTGCAGGCCACAGAAACTGATTCATGTGACAGCATTGGCATTTACATTAAGCAACTGCCACAGAACATACAATACATAGGAAAGCAAGTTAGTGTTATTTCTCCAATGTTTTACCAGTGGACAGATGGCAGGGTCACTAATTTACACAATTACCACATGAAAGCAAATAGAATTTTTATATTTAAAAGAGTAATCAGGAATCACATTTAACTATTACACTCCAGTCACATATTAACAGATTCAGCATAGCTCATCCACACAGGTAGATCTGCAGGCATTCTAGTAAGTGGCACTCCATACCAACTATGACCCTGCTCACTTCTATAAGTATGAGGTAAGTTCTTAAAATGAAATAATAACAAGTATGTAAACCCAGACTGATTCAGAGATTTATAAATCTAAGTAGGAAAGAGATTTATAAATCTCAGGAAATTAAAACTAAATAGGGAAAACACAGTCAGAAGTTCTTTATTCACAAACGCAAGTTTCTAGTGTTAATACTGTAAGAACAAGTCATTAGCCACTTACATCTGATTCCCAGTAATAATGAAAGATTAGGCTCCTTGCCCTGAGCACGCTGATTAAGGATACTACACAATGCTTTCAAGTCAAACAAACAATAGGACATTTCCTTGAACAGCTGATTAATCACACTCAAATCAAATAGTGGCCTTTTGGAAAGAACTGTTTGCTGACTGGATTGGTCTGATTCCTGGCCCTGATCCAACAAAGAGCATGTCTCTTCTGTTTGTCTTTGGTTCTGCAATGGATAAAGAAAACAAAAATCTGGTGGTCAGAACACAGGAAAGGTACTCAAAAGCCATACAGGTTAACATTTTCCCCCAAATCTGTAGTAGAATTATATTACATGCACATTAACCAAGTTAAACTGCATACATACAATAGAAAAAAAAAAAAAGAGAAAAATAATTTAAATAGTAGAAATGGTCCCTCTGTACCATCTGTACCATTACACATAGGATAAATCTGAGAGATGAAGCATAAATCAAAATAGTCTTAGTTTCTAGGAGTGTCCAATGTTCACACATAATGAGTATCTTGATTGGGTATGTATTTTTCTGTAACAAGATTTATCCTAAGAATAAAAAGAACTACAATAAAACTTTAAACTTCATTCTGTAGTTAGTAGCAATAGTAATTTAGTTACTTTGAGACTATTTTTTGTATACTGAGAAAAAAAATGTACATGTTATGTTAATACTAATCAAAATTTTCAGTGTAAGAAGAAAAGAAATACAAGTAAAAAATCAAAGGAGGAAAAAAAAATACCCTGAACAACTCTGAATTATTAAATTTGAATTGGAAGTATCGATATGAATTCATGATTTATTATATCTGAGAAAGTTATATTCACCTCATCCCCCAAATTGTCACCTTCTAGTCCTTCCACACATTACCTGCTGTTTGCAGAGGCTCTAATGTTACAATGAAATATATATCAGTCCGTTACCACCTTAACCCAGTGAGGTCCATACTTATGTCATTTACAGCGGGATAACCAAACATATATAATTGATGGTGTGAAGAATACCTACAAAGTACTCATCAAAAAATGTCTGACCTGAATCTAATGATATCTTTAGTTCTAACTTCTAGCTTACAAGAAATAGAAGGGGTAGAGAACAAGATAAATGACACCGGGAGGAAGCAATCAAGACAAATCTAGAAAATCTGACAAGTCACTAACATATAGGTGAAGGTGGGGATCTTAGATTACAATACAAAATGAAATACAACTCATGGTCCTTAATGAATTCTGGTTTCAAGTCACTACAAAAAAACATTTGTGAAGGAGGGAATTTTTAATATACACTAGGTTATTATCAAATATCAAGAAACATTATTCTTATTGGAAATGATAATGATGACATGTTTATGAGGGAAAATGTCTCTAATTTTTGGAAATGCATTCTGAAGTATTTAGGAGGCAAAATGGCATTAAGACAGTTAAAAAAAAAAAAACAGTATTATTTGTATAACAAGTCCTTAAATGCAAGCCAAGTATTTCATCTCACAATTAAATGAAGAAAGTGTGATCTACTCCAATGACCGTGTCAACTCTGAACCTTCCTTAAGTATTTTCAAGAGTAATTATATTCATTTTATCCCTCATTCAATGGTTTTGGTACCTGATCTCTATCTAACATTTGACTTTGCTGTAGTAGAGTTTATGAAATTGTATTCTAAGATATAAAAAAATACATTTGTCTTTATTATAATTTTAGTAATAAATCTAATGGATTTAATTAACTGGCACATCAAAAACAAGTCTTCAATTAAAAATGTTATGTGAAAATGTACAAAATAAGCATTTGTTTTAACTTAAAAAGGTATTAGATCATCTTCTGAAAGTAATTTGAATTTCTTTTACTCACGTCAAGCAATGTTTTTGTCAATCTCTGTAGGTTTCTTTCTTTCTTTTCCAGCTCTTCCATCATCTTTTGAGTGGTCAGTTTTTCTTTAGACAGTTTCCCTTGCATAGACTAGAATAAAGAGAATTGGAAAGCAAACCACGTTAATGCTGAAAGCAAAATGCAATCAGATAGGTAACCAGGAATACTGGCTCTGAATACTTTAGATTTAACCTCCCCAGCCCCTTAGAAGATGAAGCGTTCACATTTAAATCAACCCACACCCACATTACTTCTAGAATATATGACTACAAAGAAGAAAAAATTTCTAATACTATCTTTACCAAGAAAAGTTTTTAAGCTAGGTAAAACATGTTAAATCTAAAGTTGCTGTTTCATGCTGTATTACAGACAGTAATTTTATCAATTTTTGTTTACATATTTGCAGTGTATTAGCAAATCTATACTTTTTAAAAACATTTTTCTTATGATTAATAAGATATACGATAATAAAATCTTAAGACCATAAAACCATTCCTATTTTCTATATTTAAAACACACTAAATATTCCTTTATCACTGTACAGTATTCTAAGTGACTAAAATGTTGAATTCAGGGCTAAGACCTATTATGGGACTTTGATAAACTAAACACTTAAATCCATTATATTATTACGAATTACCCAGACACAATACTATTGTAAGAAAATCTTGAGTATGCCAAAGTAGCATATAAGATATTTTAAGAGTACTTGGGTCATTTCAGCTTATGTCTGATTTTCAGCTACATACCAAAGAAAAAATTTGCCATAAACCTTGTAGTTATCAGTAATTTCTAGGTGTTTCTATCAACATCTTTCTTCTTGTTAAACTACAAAATCAATAAACATATGACTAGAAAAAATATTTCATGTTTTTTCCCCTCAGGACTGTATTTAGTCTCAATTCTGAAAATACTTCAGAATACTGACCACCAAAATAGAACATGATCCACTATTGTATTTTTCCCCTCACGTTATCTCTGGATGGAATAAGAGGATAACTGTCACCACAGGTTGAGGTAAGACTATAAGTATAAAATAGTTCTCAGCAACAAATATTCAACCTTGTTGCTTTTTACTTTGATTTGCTAAATTACATTTTTTAACTCAAAAGTTGGATACAAATGAATTTAAGCTCTATAGTAACCACACTTCCTTCTAGGGAAAATTTGTTTTATATTTCACAAAAATGAATCTCACAGCACCAAGTCACATGGGCTCTCAGTACTGTATCTTTGGATACTGAAATTCCTTTGTAACTCCATTTGATTGAATCGAATCTTATTTGATTGAATGATAGATATATGGGGACATATTTACCTAAAGACCAATTGCCGTCAGGACAATATTGGGTTATAATTCAGAATTCATCCTTAATTTGCTTAAGATTTGTGACTATGTTATTAGAATTGTTATAAAAAAAAGGCACCATATATAAACTACTCTAAATCTCACATTTTAATAATGAAAACTGAATCCAAAAGGTATTTTCATAATGCTGTAATATAATTCTTTAAAAGATTACAGTGTTTTATATTTTTACCAATTCAAAGTCATGTTGATGTGACTAATAATTAGCTAATTTGATTAGCATGTTCCTATGTAAGACTAAATTTTAATCAGTGAAGAAATAATCTTCTCCATCAGATTAAATCAGAAATGTCTGACAATAGTGCTGTTTGTCATAAGAAGGAAAATTAGATTTGTAAATATATCAAGCTTAGCACATTATGTTGGTTAAGTTCAAGGGCATTTATCAAGCAGCCCTTTAGTAGGGGAAAGAATTCACAGATATGCTTATCCTAAAAAAACCAAATGCTCTATAATTTCTAGGATAATACTAAGTAAGTATGAGTGCTATTGTTGTCTGATAATAACATTTCACCTAAAAAATTAATTAATTCTCTATCCTAAATTATATGGAAATGCATATGGTTAAAGTTTAAGGAAAAAGAGGAGAAAGAAAAATTTCTACTAAACTTAAAATGGGATTACTGAAATTAAAAACTTAAATTTTCAAGTTTTTAATTTCTACAATTTCTCTTAAAATTTCCAGTTTAATAATTCTTAATTCTAAGTTACTAACCTACAAGTAGTTATCACAAATAAAGTTGAAAATGGTTTTAAACACATTTGTTGTTTTGATGTAAATTTTAACGTTCTTTTGCCCCATATACAAATAACTCAAAAGATAACCAGATGTGCCTTAATAAAAATTTTATATACTCCACAAACACAATTTTAAAAGAAATATTTTTAAAAACATGTTAGCAGTTTTATTACATGCACACACACACACACACAGAAATATATGCAAACACACATACCATATAAGAGTTTCACAAACACAGTTCCTTCATGCATTCATTCATTCTACAAAAATTATAGCCAAGCACTATCTGTGCGCTGAATGATACATCAGTGTATAAAATACTGAAAACTCTTGGCCTCTGTGTAACTTTTGCTAAGAGAAAAAAGATTAAAGAAAATAAACATAATAAATATATAAGTTACATAGTATTATACATCAGAATTTAACAGTGCTTTGGAGAACAAACAGAGCTCATGAGAGGGGACTGAAATCTCAAATGAGGTAGAGTAAGGGCTCATGTAAAAGGTGACATTTGAGCAAAAGTTTGAAGCAGGTGAAAGATAGGCCCTTGGCTACCCAGAGAGTGTATTTCAGTCAGTGCAAAGGTTCTGAGGCAGACGGTGTCTTCTGTGTTTGAGAAAAAGAGAGTCCGGGTGGCAAAAAAAAAATAGTAAAAGATAAAGTCAGAGAGAAAGGCAGTGTGGGGAACAGATTGCATAAAGCCTTGTAAGCCAATGCAAGAACTCTGATTTTTATTCTGGAGAAAATGAGGAACTAGGGAAGAATTATGGGAAAACATATAATGTGATCTGCTTTTGTTTATAGGTCACTTGGGTTGATGAGAACAGACTGTAGGCAAGCAAGGGTGGGAAGCAGGAAGAAATACTCCAGATAAAGAATGAAGATGGTTTGGACAGGGTGACAACAATAGATGTTGGGTGAAGGGACCCAGAAGACAGATATATTTGGATGGTAATGGGATTTGTTCACAAATGTGAAGTGGGAGAGAAGTCAAGGATAAGTCTAAGGTTTTCAGACTGAGCAAATGGAAGGTCAAATTCGCCACTAATCGTGATGGCAAATATGGAAGGTATAGCAGGGTTTATTATTTTTCTGTTGAGGAAAATAAGAAATTCAGTTATGTCAAATGGTGATGTCAAGTAGGCAATCGGATATACAAATTGTAAGGTAAGGGGAGAATTCTTAGCCGGAGATAAAAATTAGGGTGTAGTAAGTATACATACTATATTTAAAGCCATGAGAAGCACAAATAGAGAATGGAAGGAAAGAAACAACCTCCCTTTTTGAAATATGATATAATATTTTCAAAAATAATTTACATCTTTAAAATGATCCTTAACATAAACATCACGAATAAAACTAAACTTATCCTTAGGTTATAAAATGGAAAATTTTGTCTAATTTTTATATACTAGTCTACTCACTTATCTATATTTTTATTATAATAGGACGTATGCTACAGGTTTTAAATTTATTGTGTCTAGTTAAATAAATCAGAAAACAACAAAAAAAATCCGTAAAAAGCAAGTTCCTCTGAGATTTTTTTGGTTAAAATTTGTAAATATTTCACATTGCTATGATTCAATTAATACGAGCACACTATTTTTGCAATAGTGTATGTATCTATAAATAAAAGGTAAGAATAGTGTGACTATCATAAGAAATAGCAGTTAATAAGCAGCATGTAATCTTAACAAGGTAAGATGATAATGGTATCTAGAAAGCATTAATAAGAAAAATGCATTTTTGAATGATATTTAATATTTTCTCTCAACACTTTTAAAAAACGAGTTAAAAGAAAGTTTATCTACTATATGAGGCCATTCCTTTAAGACTGGGAGAGGTGGCTCTTTGATCTAATTCATAGAAACCAACAAAAGCAAAAATAGCTAAACAATTTAATGAAAAAATGGGCAAAGGTTCTGAATAGACATTTTTCAAAAACAACATAAAGATGGTCAACAGATACACAAAAGGATGCTCAACATCCTGAATCACTGGAAAAGCAAACCAAAACCACAATGAGATTATCACTTCATATCTGTTTGGATGGCTAATATCAAAATGATAAGAGATAATAAATGTTGGCAGGGATGTTGGTTGGAATGTAAATTGGAGCAGCCACTATTGAAAACAATACAGAGGTTCCTCAAAAAATTAAAAATAGAAATATCATATGATCTAATAATTCCTTTTCTATTTACCCAAAGGAAACAAAAACAGTACCCCACAATGACATATGTACCCCTAAGTTCACTGCAGCATTATTTACAACAGTGAAGACATGAAAACAACCTAAGTGTCCATCGATGAATGAACAGATAATATGGTATATCTAAAATGGAATATTATTCAGCCACAAAAAAGAAAGCTTGCCATTTTTGACAACATAGATAGATCTTGAGGGCATTTTGCTAAATGAGATACTTATCTTATTCCAGATACTAGTGAACAGACTGGTTGCCAGAGGCAGAGGGCGGCAGGGGGTGGGTGTGAGGGTAATGTATGTGTGAAATAGGTGAAGGGGATAAGAGGTATAAACTTCAAGTCATAAATTAAGTCCTGGGAATATAACATAAAACATGGTGCTTACAGTTAATAATATTGTATTGCATATTTGAAAGTTGCTAAGAATAAATTTTAAAAGTTCTCATCATAAAAAAAATCTGTAACTATGTGGTGATGAATGTAAACTAGAGTTATTGTGGTGATCATTTAACAATATATAAAAATAACAAATCATTATGTTTTATACTTAAAACTAATATAATGTCATATGTCAATTAAATCTCAATAACAAACAACTGTGGGGAAAAAAGAGAGAAAGAAAGTAGAGGTAATGGTAACAGCATAAGATCTTGAAGTCAGATAAAACTAGGTTCTGAGTTCACAGCTTATATGCTATGTAATCACAAATAAGTTATTCAACCTTTCCAGGCTTCAAATTCATCAATAAGAATTTCCAGCCCTGTAAAATACTGTGAAAATTATGCAGTGTGTATGTACTTTAGGTGTCTGCCTATTTATAAATCCCATGAGTCATAAATAGTCCTATTTGTACAGCTTAATTTCCTTTCTTAATTATCATCCTGCAACCAGATATAACGTTAAAAAACAATCTGCCTGAGAGTTCTGCTTCCAGTATGATGACATGAGGAGCTCCTCGGACTTGATCTTTATTTAAAATTATTTAAAAATACACATTTTAAGTTTCTGGAAATGGTCCTAGGGGCATATAGCAAATGAAAAAACATATATATTCAAGAAAATCTACCAAAACTCTGTAAGGATAGCATAAGACTGTGATATGTGAAACAAAATCCAGTCCATCCAAATTCTCTCTCAGTTCAGCAAGATGGAAATTCCACTTCAGACTGGGACAGCCAGTAACATAGGGCTCCCTCTATCCCCAGCTCCCAGTGAGAGAATTATCTTCCAGTAGTGGCAGGATATCAGCATCTTTCATCCTGCCCTCAGCTACCCATAGCTGGGCTAACTTCCAGGCAAGTACCGCAAAAGGTAGGGGCTCCCCCTCATGGAATGGAGGCTTTACCTTAGGCTGAGTACCACTGAGAATACTGAGGCATTGATTGTCCTTGCTTTGGCTTCTGGGGCAGGGGTTCCACAGAGAGACAAGCAGACACTCAGAGCTACTGCCTCCACCCTTCCTTTGCTGAGTGCTTACCTCCTAGAGAGAGTCACTCAGAGAGAAGACTGATATTGTTCACAGGGACAAGTACCTGGCTCTGAGATTTTTCCTGGGGAGAAGCAGGCCACAGAATGTCTCTGAATGTCTCCCTAAAGGAAATGAATCCATTTGCTACAGAGTGTGAAGTGCAAGCCTAAGGGCAATTTTAAATACATTGGAGGCTGTGGTGAAAGGCAGTTGGGAGAATACTGTTATATTCATCAGAGGTATAGGTTAAGCTTTTCCTCCAGCTTTTTTTCTGCTCATAGGCTTTTAAGAGCTACCAAAACAATTTAAATTTGTCAAGAACACACCCAGATGTCTCAAAACTAAACGTTTTTTTCCTTTAACTTAAATCTTAGTCTTCCAATCAATTCCCACTTTTGATCCAATGAGCACACTAAGGGCGGTTACAATACTTCCTCTAAAGGCACTAGGACTAGGATGACTGCCAGGCTATAAGAAAGAATTGCCTGGGGAACATTAATAATACATATTTCAAGCTTCACCTTGGAGATACTGATTTATTAGGTTCATAATGAGGCCCAGAAATCTATTATTTTTAAAACAGCCCAAATAATTTGTCTATCCATACAGGTTTGGTGACCACTAATAACATAGGCTCAAGAATACTATTCATGTATTCAAGTGAGCTGACTCCATTCCTGCAACAGCTTATCTCAGACACAAAGAACTGATTTTTCAATAGTTATCCATCTCTTACATATTTTTTCTAACATTTTAATTAAGCTACAACTATAATGTGCATAAAACAGGCATATATGTACATTAAAGATTGTTCTCTTTGTAAGTACAGATTGTAGATAAAGTTTAAATTTTAAAAAGGTACTTTTCTTTTAACAGAATACATTTTTTGACTGCTAGGTTTTTCAAAAATTAGTCCTGATTTCTGGTAAGAATGTATTTAGTTTTTCATGCATTATAAAGTAATTTCATGCAGATAAAATCTTAAAAATTAGATTTTGGAAGAAAAACTTCATGTCAGGAACCACAAAACTAGGAAAACATAAAACAAGAGTAATAATGGGAAGCATTAAATCAATTAATATTTATTTAGGTTAAAGAAAAGTTATAGTCTACCTATAAGACATCATTATTGGCTTATGATCCATTTTCCCTCCATTTCTATTGAGGAAACTTGTCAGATGAAGGCATTAAGAAAGATTTGCTAGAAATTGGAATAAAATCTCCTGAGGCTGTGGAAACATCTTCTTGTGAAGTGTTATAAATAGGACAGACTGTCACAGTTTTGAGATTGGTGTTTCCAACATTCCTTTAAGAGTGAAGAGTGTTAATTACCTTTAAAGCATCATTCTGTCTTTTGTGAGAGTATGATCATTCATCAATAGCTATTAATTCAGAAAGGCTATTTTAAATACATAAGTCCATTCAATGAGGAAACATTTTAATATGTTAGAGAAGACAAGTTAACAAACTTTTAACTCTGTATTTCCTCGGCTGAAAGATTACAGTGATAACAGTTCACTGAAGATAGGCTTATACAGATGAAATGTGCTTTTGAGAAATAAATAGGAAGAAAGGTAATGCCCAATGAAGAACTCATTCACATTCTGACTGAAGCCACTTTATGGAAATGATGGGAAATGTTCTACTGCAAAATGTCTTTTTATATTGTATATTGACAGAAGAAATACCTGTAGGAGAAGAAGTCAGTTTCACTATACTGGTTTCATGGATGAAAGAAAAGGCAATATTTCTAAAGGATGAATGACAAAACAAGGTTTTCATGCCAGTTAACTATCATCTTGACAGCTGAACCAAACAGATATATCTGTATTTTTAGAGCACTGAACTCAATTTCAAAATCAGCATATACTTTTACATGAAGTACTATTTGAGTTCTGGTGCAAGGTGATAAACTATAGTTTTATTTTTAATATAGCATTTCATTGTGTAACTGTCGTATTTTTATCTCCTATAAATTGGACATAAAATGAACATGGCAAGGGATTTAATTTTTCTCTTTTCTCACAAAATTTAAACTGCAAGAATAACCTACTTGTACCCAAGGCAATGCAATACTCCAAATTAGCCAAATAAAATTATAATAAATTTGGTCTCTTCAATAGTTTGCAGGGACACAAAGACGCAGTAAAGCATGAAATTTTAATAATACCACTTGCTTTGGCCTATTAAATGCTCTAAAACGAAACAACCTCCCAGCACTATGGAGGAACAAAGAACATGCAAACTATAATGGCAGTGAAATTTTACAATAAATTTAAAACTATACTGAGAGCTAAAAGGCATAATTTGTTTTTAAAAAAAATTGTTGGTAAGCTCTCTGCTATCCTAAATTATAAAGAATTTTGTTATTTTGGCTATATAAAGTAATTTAAAGAAATTAAAAAATAGTTATAGCATATAAGGGCATCATAATCTACATAGGTGAAAGGCTGGCTACTCTCTATGGAAGCAGATGGAAAAAACCTAGGCAGCTTTAAAGAATTGGTAGTTGAAAGAAACTGTTTCAATTATGTGGATCAATTTGACAATATGCCTGTTAACTGTAGTACAAAGCAACAAGAATACTTTTTCAACACAAAGTGTTCTCTTTTAGGATTCCCTCTGTGGGTTCCAATGCTAGCAAAATAATTAGTATTCACTTTTTTTTTTTTTAGAATAGGCATTATTTTCAGGATTTTATAGAGTATACACCTTTTATATTCATCATAAACCACCAAAAACCAAACAAACTTAGCTTTTTCAACTGTGAGCGGTCAAAAAATAACAAGTTTAAACAAGTAACGTTAAGAGAAAATTTTTCTGTCTGAGGCATATTTGTTGTCTATAATTTTCTGTTCAAATATCAATCTTGATAAATATAGCTAGGTTAGACAGCTATAAACATTTGTTATCGGTCTCTGTGAGCAAACTATATGATCTATAGACTTACATGGCCAGAATGGCTAAGAGGAGAGAGGAAGAGGAAGGAGGAGAGAGAGCAGGGTGAACAGGAGAGCTAGATCTTCAGAATACAATAGAATAATGAGTATATTGTATTGTCTAAGCCTAAATATTTGAAAATAAATGCATCTTATTTGACTTCTATTCTCTAATTAGTCTAAAAAAATAAAAGAATGTTTACTCAAGCATTTTAAGATCAAAAAATAAAAAGGCATATAATTACATATTCTTGTACACATAAATAAAGTCATGACATATCTAAATGTGACTAAAAAACTTGGTTAATGTATAAGGATTATTTGCATTAAGATGCCTCCACAAATGCGAAAAATGTACATTTCAACTAATATAAATATATCTTGAATATAATGTGAGAGCATGTGATAAGCAAAATCTTACAGGTCTTATCCATTAAAATTTCAATACCAAAAGACAATGGTGAGTGTCCTTAATTTGGATAGAGATAACTTTTACTCTAGATTTACTTCTCAGAAAATGTTACCAAGTAAAATAAAAATTTCTTTCACTGTGGTCTGTAAGTCAAATAATAATGGCTAAGGAAGCCTAACTATCTTGTGATTCAAATGACTTACAGAACTGAAGTTATGTCCGTAGGAATACAAATTAAAGCTATACAGTATACTCTCTGTGAATCAATCCAGCAGACCCACACATTGTTGAATTAGACTGATGTTGATTAAATTGACAAATCACTTAATATAGCCAAAAGACAATGAAAGCAGACTGGTGAAAATTCTGACACCTATAGCATTTACTTTTTCTTTGTTTTTATTCCTACAAGAAATGTTAGAATTAGGAGATATAAACACACTTATTCAGCAAATTTGTCCAATGGCTTTCCATCATACAAAGACACAGATCCCCACTGTGATCTGGCCCCAGGCTGTTTTCCAATGGCATCTCTCACCACTCTACAATCACTGCACTCCAGACTAGCAGCCTTCTTGCAGGCGCATTCAAGGCTTTGGTTGCTCTCTCTGCCTAGAATGCTTTTTCCTTGTTATCCTTATTCAGATCTCTATTTAAAAATTATTTCCTCAGAAAAAAACTTTAAGATCATTGTATCTAATGCAACATTATCATTGCCCTCTACACTAATCTTATTTTTTTTAATAACAGGTTATCACTACTTGATATTATATTTCCATTTTCTCCATCTCACTCCACTAGAATGGCCAGGAACTAATTTGCTTTGTTCACTGATAAATCCCCAGTATAAAGAACAGTTCCTGGCACACATAAAAGTACTCAGTAAATATGGTTACTCAGTAAGAGAATAAAAATGCATTTAATTCACAAATTTTGGATTATGTATTATGGGTTAGACACACTAAACTCTGGATATGCATATAATCTACCACAGACTCTACTCTCAAGAAACTAAGTAGGAGGTAAAGACACAAATATGTAAACAAAGTGTTATACTTTAATAATACAGAAAGTATAATATATAGTACTGTGAGGGAGAGGGTTCTTGTAGTCACAATGAACTATAAACAGTCTACTGTCTTTAATTATATCTTAACCAAATGTGTTCTCAGTGGTAGCAACAGACTACAACCAATTAAAAAGATGACTAGCAAGAAACAGAAAATAATCTTCATAATTTTTTTAAAAAAACTGATTTACTGAATTTTCATTTTAAAAAACTGCAAGATTAATATTAAAGAATTTGCAACTTCACCTTACTATTAATCTTTTCAAACAAATGCATACATGCTTTATTATTTTTAGTTTACATAACCATTAAGAGTAAATTAAAATAAACACAAAACAATCCTTACCTGAATTTCTAAAATCATTCTGTCAATCTCATCTTGTTGGCTGTCTATTATCTAAAACACAGGAAATATATCAGTCTGAATCAAATTATTTTTTCCATTGGTTTTTAAAAACACCAATATTTCAAGAAAACAAAATCATGGGGAATCATGAATTTATTTTTTAAAAATCAGGGTGTAATTTTTTAAAATACAAGTATTCATACCAAGTAGCCTTTAAATATTACATACATATGTAAAACTGCAAAAGCTTTCCTCTACTTGATAAAAATGTTCTCTAACTAATGCAATATATAAAAATAACTTTGAAACAGACTTTGAATAATCTAGAAAGTAAAAAAGATATCCTATTGTTTTTGTTAATATAATTTCCTTAGTTTGGCATTCATTTAAATTTATTTAAATTGCTATTTTCTTGCCAAATAAAAACATTCAATTAAAAATTTTATAAGCTATTAATTAGCAAAATATGAATCAAATAACAATAACATATATCTATACACACATATCCACATAATATATATTTCACATTTATTATCAAAGATATGTACTGACCTTACTAGCATTCTCATTTTGTTCTCTCAAGTTATCATTTTCATTCTGAAGCTGTTTTGCATCTAACATAGGAAGGCGAATTCCATCTTCAAGGCATCTTTCTACTTTTTGCTGCAAACTGTTTTAGAAAGACAATTATATAAAGAAAATAAATTCTATGTGCTGACTTTGGTAGAAGACTTCAACATAAATAAAACCCCTTCTTAAGGTTTACAGCATTTTTTAATCAAGCAATAATTTAAGACATACAGACTGTATATGAATAAGTAAGAACTATAATAGATGCTGATCATCATCTCAGAGATGGCAATGTGAGACCAGAGTCAAGAGTTGCTTAGTATGTGACCTGTTTAGTGAAGTCATTTATGACCCTAATCTGAGCACTGCAGTCTAAACTCTCTTCTTCTCCCTCAAAAGCAGAGTTCCTTGGTTAAGATTATTGTGATAAGGAGCCTAAGAATATGAATATATATATTTTGCTCTTCATTCTGAGCTCAGCAAGTTTGTTTGGAAAGATAGTTGTTACCTAAATCAGCAATCTAATGTATTATTACTTGACCTAACAGTTTCTCAAGCTATCCATGAAAACTACAAAATGAACCTCCTATGGTACACAGGAATAAAAGGATAAAAGGAGGAAAAGTATCAGCCTTGAGAAAGGAAGGGTAGTCATGTTTGGATTAAAAGTAACAATATGTATCATTTACAATAATGACCAAAACCCCAAAAACAAAACATAACAGCAAGACATCTAGAAATAGCTCTACTTTAGCTTGTGATCATACTCAAGAGTTGTAGAGTACTAAAAGAAACAGACTGCTTCATTTGGGTTTTGATATTTTCTTTATTTTTCTTCTTTGAAGTTGTATAGCTAATCTGTGCTTTCTCTGTCTTCTAAAAAAAAAAAATACCATATCTAGATTGTGGACAAAGAATTGACAGTCCTAAATGATACAAGAACTTCATGTGTTTGTAAATAGCAGCAGCAGAGAAGTTTTTAGGTATTACAAATGTAGTATACCACTTTGTAAATTATTGTCACGTAAAAAAAATCTGCTTTTACAGTCTAGAAGTCCAAAAATATTTGCTTTTTCAATCTAAAAGTTTAAAAATACTGAGTAAGTTTTTTCTGAGTAAGTTTGTTCCCAATTCAGGGTCAAGACACTACAATATATTTGTAACATTCTAAGAGAAATATATTAAAATTATTAAGGTCTTTCATATATTTAAAAAAAATGAGTCAGTTATGAGGAGAGAAAAATGTACTTCATCATGGAAAATTATTAAGTAAGCCTTCTTTCCTGTGTCCATTTTAAGTTTATATTATGAAGCAGGCTCAGTTAGAAAAGTGAGCTGTTCAAAGGAAAATCTCTTGAACAGCAAAGGTATCAACCAGTACATTAGAGATCCCATCCACATATTTACTTACATGTTCATTTCTAATGAAAAACTTTTCTTATTTCATTTTTAAATCCCAAAATTTCTTATGTATTCATAAAGCAGAAAACTTAGAAATACTACATAAAAACAAAACTGAAGCAATAAAATTCATAGTCCCATACACATCTTAAGTTCTTCTGGAACTTAAGGATTACTAAATCTTATATCTGAGGAAACTGAAATAACACCCCTACCCGCAAAGTCAAGTTATACCACAAGTACAAGTACTGAAGAATTACAGATCTTCTTTGGTCCTTTACATATATTTGAAACCAAGAAAAACTTTCTGGGATGATATCATCTCAGAGAGTATCATGATAAAGTTAAGAAATGGAAAATGTATTCTGAAATGCACTGTACTAAATCTTTCCAAATCAAGAATATTAAGGTCAATGTTCTCCAAAAACCTAATAAAAGAGAAAATTTAAATTTAAAAAAAATGGTATAAAATCAGAATGGAACAAAAACATTCAATTATTTTCAGGTAGTCCTAATTCTATATTTATAAAACACAGATTGAGTTTATAATCATAATGCCCTATAAAACACTACAGATACATTACTTCTTTTCATTTTATCAATAAGATGAAAGAAAAAGACACAGGGATGAATTAGAGGAGGTCAGAAATCGACTTTGAAACTAAAGAATAGTGATATAAGGTGAGTTAGTTATAAAAGGGGAGATTAAGAACAAGAAAGCAGAAAATAGAAAAATAAAGGTAGAGTTAAAAGTATATGAATTTTTTGGAGCTGAGGTTCAGAAACACTGAAGACTGAATTGTCCCAGAAATCAGAATTTTCTGCACTAAAATCAAAGAGAAAAAAAAAATAGGTAGACCAGGCATACATAAGAATTTGAAAGGAGTATTAAAGCAATATTAACATGGAATTATCTGATGTATTTTGATCAAACAGCTGAGAATACACAGAGTTATATATAATGAATAGAAACAAAGTATATTTCTTATTTTTTTTGTGTAATCAGGATAGTTTGATCTATTTGTGGTTGATAATCTATTAAGTTCTACAAAACAAAGAGTACATGTACATGCATAAATAATAGTTTTCTGGGTTTTCAGGAATCCAATATTCATTTCTCAGCTTAAATGCATTAGTTAAATAAACTAATAATAATATTCACTGTAATTCTAACTGTATTAATTTACTTCACTTTGACACATATCTTTAAGGGGTGCAGTTTCCTTGATTTTTATTTAAAATTTTTACTTATATTTTGACAATCCATCAGATGAAGTTTTCAAATTTTTTTTTTACTATTCTCATCTAAAATCTTTGGCAAGACTGAAAATGTTAAATCACAACTGAGACAAACTGTTTCAATGGCATTATACTTCTGGTTCTTAATAGTACACCTTTAAAAGAATAATAATAATATTGTAATTATAAATTAACATACCTTATAAAAAATGTGAATAACTTAAAAATAACATAAAAGAATTACTGAAGGATTTCTTACCTCTGAACTGTAGTTACCAACTCCTTTTCCTTCCTTTTCTGGCATGTTAATTGTGCCTCTTTCTCTTGACACTGTTTTTTTATCTCTTCAAAGTTTTTTTCCATATCTATCAAAGTCTCTTGCAAATTCTTATTTTTTTCTTCTAGAACCTGCAGCTAAGGAAAATTTTTTTTAAAGTTCTTAAGACACGGACTATTAAATGTTTCTACTACCCTGTTACTGTGTTCTTGAGGACTAACAGACTATGGTTAAAATCATACGATTTTACTTTCATCTACTTAATAATATTTTATTTCCTTTCTGTAAAGGGGCTGAAAGAATGGAATTACAGAAAAGAGGAGAATGGGGTCAAAATTTCTAGAAAACAGAGAGAAAGGTAAATAATCTCAATCTAGGGGTATTTTTTAAATTTTATTTTTAATTGTGGTAAAATATACATAACATAAAATTGACTATCTTTACCATTTTTAAGTGTACATTTCAATAATGTTAAGTACATTCATGTTGTTTTCTAACTAATCACCAGAACTCTTCATCTTGCAAAATAAACTCCATACCCATGAACAACTGCCATCCACCTCTCCCTTCAACCCCTGGCAACCATCCTTTGCTTTTCTCAATGAATCTGACTACTATAGGTACCTAATATACTATTTATCTTTTCTGTGACTGGATTATTTCATTTCGAAACTGTCCCCAGGTTCATCCACGTTGTTGCATGTGCCAGAATTTCTTTCCTTTTTAAGGCTGAGTTGTATGTATGAGCCATGTTTTTTTAATCCATTCACTGTCAATGGACACTTGGGTTGCCTCTGCCTTTTGGTTATTGCAAATAATGCTGTTATGAACATGCATCATGCACAAAAATCTCTGTTTGATATCCTGCTTTTAATTCTTTCTTCTGTAGCATTTTATTTTTCTATTTTTTATTAATGTTTCTCTTTCTATTTTTTAAATTATAGTTGACATAAATATTGTATCAGTTTCAGGTGTACAACACAGTAATTAGACATTTATATAACTTACAAAATCATTATCCTAATATATCTAGTACCCATCTGATACCATACAGTTACTATAATATTACTGACTATATGCCCCATGCTGTACTCTACCAACTTCATGACTATATTGTAACTATCAATTTGTACCTCAAAATCCCCTCCCCCTTCACTCATCACCCCACCCCCACCCCAATCTCAAAACCTTTAAAAAATCTCTGTATCTATGAGCTTGTTTCTGTTTTTTCTTTCTTATTCTCCAGATTCCACGTATAAGTGAAATCATATGACTTTTGTCTTTCTCTGTTTGACTTACTCCACTCTGCACAATACCTTCTAGGCCCATCCACATTGTTACAGATGTCAAGAGTTCATTTTTATGTCTGAGTAATTGTGTATATGCCATTGTATATATGTACCACCTATACTTTATCCATACATTCATTGATGGACACCAGGTTGCCTCCATATTTTGACTATTGTAAATAATGCTGCAATGAACATACATAAAGGATGATCATATCCCCTCCAAGTAGTCTTTTGGGTTTCTTTGATTAAATACCCAGAGTGGGATTATGTATGTGTGTTGAGCCTGGTGAATCCCAGAGAATTTTGGGAAAAGTCAGATCTGTGGTGGCATGCATATGTGTGTGTATTAGAGGTGTAAGACTGGTTTAGAAACTACCTTTTAGAGTACAATGTTGAGTGAGAGTTAACACACAGGTTCTTTAGAAATGTAACCACACATTCATGTTTAGATGAACGACATTTCTAATTAAAGTTAATCCTAAAAACAGCAATAAAACATACAGATTTAATTTATAATTACTAAATAAAACTAAAATTTTAAATAAAAACTACAAAATTTCTAAAATATCAACTTAAAATGTTTCATGTCATTTAAAGATGAGTATTTCATTTCATGTTACCTGTAGACTCTGACTCTGTACATCATCTAGAGTTGGAAGATCAGCCAGATACTTTTCCAAGGTCTCAATTCTTCTCTGCTTTTCCTTGTTTTGTTCTGATTCTTTCTGGCATTTCTTTTTCAGGCTACTGATATACCTATCTCTGGTTTTAAGCTAAAAAAAAAGGAAAAGATTATGAATCTCCAATAGTTTTGAGTCATTAAAAACACAACAACAAAATGAACATTCTAATCGTAGGCATCACTAAATTCTCCAATAGTTCCTGGTTAAAGTTAATACCACCATCAACTCAAGTAAGATTCACTTTATTCTATCAATTCTAATATTGACATTTTTCAAGTTTTCATATCATGGAAATTGAGTTTTCAAATTTTTGTTTGTTTTCTTTTACAACTGATGGCATCCTACAAAGTACAGTCAGGTAGCAGTAATGGTGTACCTTTTTTTTTGCCCACACATGTGAAATTTGGTCAAGGCTATTCATACCAGTGTTATGTATATACTGAAACTACGTATCTAGTTTAAATGATGTTTAAAATACCTTTTTAAAATGTTACATTATAATGTGGCAATGAAAAAGTTATTAGGTACCAAGAAAGACACAGAAACAGAGCTGTGGTGGATAATTTCAAAATCAGTGAACCAAGTCATTCTCTGGAGGAATGACTCTAATTCTTACTTCTTGCAAAGTTATATCCAAATGTTTTATGTGAATTAAGAATGGAAGATATGTATAAATAATTAAAGCTGTTCTATTATTAACAAACTTGCAAAGCAATTGCTTAACATGTACTAAAGCAATGCAATTAAAGCTAAGAAGACTTACTAAACTTAGCAATAACTTAGGAACTGATAAAGGAACTATTGAGACCAATCCATACCTCAAGTAAGACTACTATTAAGGCACTGTGTCATAGTTAAAATTGTAGCATATTTTCCTTCTAAAAATTACTTAAAACAAAGATGCGCTTTACCATTAATGTCATTTTAGGATTGATGAAATATGTTAACTGAGTACCTACTATAGAACACATGCAGTACATGATTCTAGCAAATCCCAATTTCTGTAGTCTGAACTTCAAATCTTAAAAACTTCAGTTGGAAAAATGAATCACATCTCATTTTATCTATTCATTCCAGCTATAACATTAGGATCCATTTATTACCTTTAGTAAGAAGCAACACTGGTAAAACAGACAAATCCCATTATTTATTGGGGCTTTTTCAGGATTAAAGGCAAGTGTGCTGGTATGACAATTTAACTTGTGACCTATTAGAATTCACAGACTGCTGGCACTGGTGGTGACCTGAAGGACCATATAATAAAATTCCTTTTTTGATTATGAGGCCCAGAGATCTTTAGTGACTTAACTACAAGTCACTGAGACAGGGTTGGAATTTAAACATAGATTGCTTGACTGAACATTAAAGTCAATGTTCTTTCAAGTCCTCTACACAACTAAGAATCAGATTCCCACAAATTCTCTAGCAACAAGCTGTGCCCAGATTCCCCATCAACAAAGCCTGTTCCTTCCTTAGGAGATGACCCAGTAAGTTACAGAAGTAAACATAACTAACAAGCCTATTTTTACTGACTGCTCTCTAATTTACATTCAATTGTTTCAGTGTCTTAAATGTGACACTACGATATCGTCAAAAAGGTCAGTTATATTGTCTTCTGCTGTGCAAAGATGCCCTAGTTTTCTTCTTTTTCTTTGGTTGGTCAACTGCCTTCTTTGCTATCATGTCAAGCTTGCTGCCGTTGATCACAAATCTCTGCCAACAATCTCCTATTGGATACCATCTGTGTTATTTGTTAACCACAAATTGGTAATACATAACCACTGATATTGGGTTTTCTACAGCCCTGTTCACTGATGAGAAGCTTTGTTTTGTTTTGTTTTAACTTCAAAGTCTTGTGCTGTTTCAGATTAACAGATGTTACTGTAGTCTGAACACAAGTAATTAGCTCCAGGTAAATAAGACATCACTGATAAATCTTTCCTATTCTATTTATAAAAAGTTACATTTTTCTTTTCAAGGAAGTATTATGCTATACTAGGATCATTCCTAGAAGGCAATAGGACTGCCCTATTTTAGAAGAGGCTTACAAATTTCTTTTTATTTTAAATACAATAATTAGAAAATAGATTAATGAGAAAATGTTTTCTTCTAAATTTTTTATAAAGCATTATTATTAGAACCAAAGCATCTGCTGTACAGTTATATTGTCTTGAATTTTATACCTAGCTTTTCAGCAATTCCTGTCTATAGAAATTTGTTCTGTAACTGGACAAATTACTCAAACTACTATTCTCAAAGCTTTGGTTTCCTTGTTTTTTAAAATGAAAATATACTATATACCTCATAGGGTTTTTCTGAAGATTAGGATTAAATAAAATGATGCATTTAATAATGCACATCAATATGCTATCTGGCTTATTGAAGAGTAATTTCTATCATCATCATCACATTAAATGTTTTTCTTTCACAGAATCAGTCTTGATCAGGATTACAAGTAAATGCAGAAAGAAACAATGCAATCCAATCTCACGTGGACCTAAAGTGCTGTTTAGCTGATCAATGAGTCTATTTTCTAACTTCTATACTCCAAGATCTCAAATCACTTCTATGTCCTTTTATACAAACTCTACCCTCTATATTCACCCCATCCTCAAGTTTTCCATTCTTAATTGCTTCACTCCACAGAAAGGCTATCACTCTTTTCTACGAGTGCCTCTTCCATCTTGGTGTCTGTTAGCAACATTTCCCTGTTTCTCACAGGAACCTTCTCCATCATGTGTCCACTCTTACATCTTTGGTATCACACTCTCTTCTTTCCTTAGTCCTTTTTTAGGGTCACCTCATTCCCTTTTCTTCTCCCTTGGGAAAAAAATCACTTGAAAACGTTTCTTCATTCATTCATTTATTCATTCGTCCACTCACTTAATATTCCAGACACCCTGGCTGGTACTACATATGCTACAATGACACTTTCATATACATCCCTGCCTTCATAGAGCTTACAGAGCAATTTTAAAAAAAAATGATTATTCAAAATTGCACTGGGGAAAAAAAGAACAAAATGCTTTAAAAGGAGGCTAAAGATATTTAAGTGGAGACTTGACAAAATATAGGTGACTGGAAAAGAGAGCCAAGTATCCTACCTAGCAAAGAGGATACTTTGTGTAAAAACCCTGATAGCAGAAACAAAGCCTGACCTATTTGAGCAACTGAAAGACAATGTCCCAGAGGGCTAAGGCTACATAATTAGGTAAGGTCATTTAGGTCATGGGGAAAATCTGATTCTTATTTTAAAGACAATGTGATGCATTAATTACAAAGTAAGTGAAAAGTAAGAGAAATGACTGGTTCTTCTTGTTTAGTCCCCCACACTATCAAGAATGGATTTGGGAGGTTGTGGAGCAACAGGAGCTCTCATACATTCGTTTTGGAAGTGTTAAATGGTACAAACACTTGGAAGAACTTAAGGAGTTTCTTGTAAATTAAATATCTATTCTATGAACTGTATGACCCAGAAATTCCACTCAGAGATTTATCCAAGATAAAACATATGTATACAAAGAGTCTGGTACAAGAATGTTCACAGTAGCCTTATTCATAATTTCCCCAAATTGCAATCTAAATATTCATGAACAGTGGTCTATCTATATAATGAAATGCAACTCAGCAATTGATAACAACAAACTACAATACATGCAACAATATCAATAAACCTCAAAGACACTGAGTCAAAGAAAAGTGACACAAAAGAATGCACACTGTATGACTCTTTTTAAGAAGTTCAATAAGACTCAAAACTAATCAATATTGAGATAAAAAAATGTTTCAAGGAGGAAAAGGAGACTAGAAAAATGCAAGGGAACTTCTTGGGTGACTGAAATGTTTGTGTTTCATTTTAGATAGTAGTTATATAGGTATATACTATTAGCAATACTTATCAAAATAAACACTCGAGATCTAGAGATATGACTATATATAAATTATGCTCCAATTTTTTAAAAATATAATTAAAAAAACAGAATTGCAACGATAACAAAAAAAGTGGATGGAGGGAAATTGTAGATAGGCAAGGCAAGAGTAGATTCAGAGACATCAATGAAGAGGCTATTACAAAAGCTTTGCCAAGAGGTAGTAACTGGAACCATGCTGCTAGTATTGGATAGTCTGTAAATGTTTAGGAGATGGGCTTGATTAGTAAAATTTCTAGCATGAGTAACTGAATATACAGTAATAAACCCTGAAAAAAAATTTGTTTCATTTCAGAATAATAGGACAATCAGAGGCAAAGAATTACAATTTAGATATAAAAAGTGTGAAATCTTTTTAAGACATCCAAGTAGATGTCAAATAGGTAGTTAATATATAAATTGATTTTATTAAGCAGTGAACACCAAAAGTAATGAGATGAAAAACTTAGGTAAAACAAAAGTAAATTTTTAAATTGTCTCTATAGAATAATTTTCACACGATCTTTTAATTAACAAGTCTCAGATGAGAAAATAGTTTAATCTCTCCCACATCTGTATGACCAATGAATATTTCCTTAGCTCCCTCCAAATTGTGGTATTGTATGAAGCGCAAAAAAGTACAGAAAAGAAATAAGAAACAGGTACTTAAAAACACTTTCATGTTAGCCAAGATAAAACACATCACACAGCTGCAAAGAGAAATCACATAAAATTGTTGTCAATTTTTGGAATGTAAAAATTTTAACCCCCCCCCACACACACACGTACTCACACAAAAAATGTCAGTTTTTAGTTCTCTATTAATAGCTCAAAATCTCCCTACAGAAATTATAGTGACCTGCTTCATAATCACTTGAATAGATGGTTCAGTTAATAATAAAATAATATGCTGGGTATATCAAGAAAGAAATCTAAAACCAGTTCTGCTACTAAGTAGCAGTTTAAAGATCTGTGTTTCCTCAGTAAATTATGGCTAGCATGTACCCTACTTTATCTTGAATAATATTATAAAAAAATATGATAAAATACGTAAAAACTTTAAAATAGACAGAAAGATCAAATAAATATAGAGATATATTGGATATATAAAGGTATTTAGCTAGCTAATTATTCTAAATCAGGGGCTACAGCTTAAATAACCTGAAGCCATTTACTTATTTCATCTACCAATAATCATGCCCTACATGACAAAGAATGGGGGCTCAAAAAAAGGGAGAACAGTTACTGGTATCACATCTCAGTGTAGGCAACTAATTTTAGAAAGGTTTCACTATTAGTTAGAAAGATACAATACATAGTGTTTTTATCCCTCAAGAAAACCCCTGGATTTTTATAGACAGGGTTTCTCAAAAGTTACTACAAATCTAATCACTCCAGTATAAATGTACAGCCTGGTATGACACCTGGCATAGAGTAGAGGACAGACAACTATATGCTAAAGGAAAGTTGTTGACCTAATTTAACTTTATTAAAAATACCTACTTTTTCCTCCAGTTTCTTCTTCTCATCACTAAATTGGCTTAATCTCTGTTTGAGAAACTGATTAAGTTGTAACACCTCTTTCTCAGTAGATGCAAGCTTCTGTTCAAGTTCCTCTTGCTGGGAACCAGACACTGACTGATCTGAAAATGGAGTCTGCAGTGAAGTGTTCTCAAATTGTGGCTATGAGGAAAGAATGAAAAAAAGGTAAGACTTTAAATATTTACTTGTTTTGAACAAATAAAAATAAATTAGAAATGAGGTACAGTACAAAGAGTATATAGAGGCTTTAGCAACAAACAGACCTTGGCATAAGTTCTAGCTCATCACCAGTTTAATAAAGTAACACACACACACACACACACACACACGCACACGCACACGCAAACGCACATGCACACGCGCACACACACACACACACACACACACACACCCCACAATGAAACTGTCAAAGTGATAAAATAGTTGCATATGTAGTAGCTATGGAAAGGTGGAAAGGCTTTATAGAAGCATATATATACATATATAGAAGTATATATGTATACATGAAAGCCTCTATAAACTCAAATTAGGCCTTAAAAGAACTCAGACTTTCACAAAAGGTGGAGATGGTAATTAAAAATTATATAAATAGCATTTATTACGTGTAGGATATTTCAAAGATGATAGATTTAGGCACTGCTCTTTATAAACTCAAATTATAAACAGAGGCATGAGAAACCTGTAGATAATTATATATAGGATATACTATAATATGGTAGCCTAAGAAAAGCCAAAGTGTTGGTAGGTAGGAGGATAAATGAAGATGACATTGGGAGAATGAGAAAAAAGGTTTTACTGGGGAGGTGGCTTTTGAGGCAAATTTTGAAAGTAAAGATTCTGGCAGGAATGAAGAAAGGAAGAAAAGCATTCCAGAAAAAAGGTTTTAAAAAGGCAAACAATGAAATATATGCAGAAAGCACCCATGTCTATGTCAAGTATAGATCATAAGAGCGGGTAATATAAGGGAAAATTTCAAAATCTAAGTGGATTATAATGTAGAATCACAAGATTCAGAGTTGAACCTTAATTTTTAGAAATGGGAAACCAGTGATGGTTTTAGAACAACAAAATAACATGATTTCAGAAGCCCATGAATTCTTGTTTTATAAATCTGTATTCCTTGGCATTTAGTGTGGCAAGTAGACTATCAATAACTTTCGATTAAAAGAAAAAGAAGATGATAAAGGACAAGTGAGTGCTACAACTGGAAGCAGTAGACAGGATGAATAATAGGATATTGAGAATGGATATGAATATATCACTTTTAAAAATTATTCTAACTTATTTGGCTAGAAAAAAATGAAGAGCTGAAGAAACTCGAAGTAGAACAAAAAGAATTTTTAAAATTATTTTTTAATATATGAATGTACAAGAAATATTAAAAATAACTAAGGTTTGAAGTGTTGAGTCTAACAAGAAAGACCATGTTCTAGTAGAGGTAAGGAAGTCATATAGAAGAACAGGTCTAAGCAGATGCACTTAAAATTACAATTAGAACCTACTGACATTAAGATGCCACTTGTACATGTAAGTACAGATGAACATAAGGCAATAAGAAAAGTAGGTGTAGACTTGGGAAAATGGCTATGCTATGCTAGGAAACTGTAAAAAGTTAAAACAGATAGTTTCCAACCCAGCATGTGATGGGCTTAGAATTTGCTACTTCATCCGTTTTACTAATAAATGAAAAGATGAACAAACTGAAAAGTCAACAACTCTTCTTAGATCTGTGAGAGAAGTGAGTTCATAGGGTAAACTGCTGCTCCCCAAATCAGAGAAGCAAGTAAATAGAATCACACTTACAAGAGAATCACATCTACAAGAACAGAATCCTCCATGGGTACCAGTACTGGGATAGGAAACCCAGAACTGTATTGATGAACTGCTGGAGGGTCAGAGTAGGCAAGTCTCCAGAAGGACCCAGTCACAGGGGATCCTCAACTATTTTTTATCTCCAGGTCCTAACAGTGAATATCACAGAAAATTCCCTCTTCCAATGGCAGGAGGAGAAAAGTAATCATTCTGAAATATGCCTGTACACTCTTCATTTTAACAAAATCTGACCTCAGGAGAAACTATTTTACCACAGCTAACTTACCTGGAAGGCTGCTTAGAACTAATCGACCTAGGAAGGAAATCCTAACTCCAGCTACCCTAGACTTCCACACGGGCAGGGAAAACGCCATCCTGTCCGATCTAAGTGTGAGAAAGAAAAGAACTGAGAAGCAGTGAAGTTCACAGTGCAGGAGCAAAGGTCACTAGAAGACCAAGACCTACTCAAAGTACTACAGAATGCTTCTCCTTTCTGAAACACCCTTCCACTACATTACCAAAGATCTATTTCTCATACTTCCTTTACCTTAGTACATCAGGTCTACCTTTCAACAAAATTTCCAAGATATACCAAAAGGTAAAAACAGTCTGGAAAGACTGAATAAGCATCAGAACCAGAGTCAGGAATGTTGGAATTACAGGCCTAGAAATTTTTAAAACTATGAGCAATATGCTCAGGAGATGCTAAAGGAGATGACATTTAAGAACAGATGGATAATTTGAGCACAGAGATAGAAATTCTAAAGAATCAAAAATAAATTCTACAGATCAAAAACACTGTAACAGAACTGAATAATGTCTCTGAGGGGCTCATCTGTAGACTGGATACAGCTCAGGAAATAATCTATGAGTTAGAAGATTTCACAACAGAACCAAAGATTTCCAAAACTGAAGAGTGAAGAGAAAAAAAAGACTGGAAAAAATAGAACAGAATATCTAAAAACTGTGAGGTAGCTACATGTAACACACATGTAGTGGGATCATGTGTAAAAAAAGGGAAAGGAACAAAAGCATATCTGAAACAAAAATGATGGATAATTTCCCCAAATTGTCAGGTGCTACACCTCAGATCCAGGAAGCACCAAGAACACTAAGTAGAATATCAAAAAAACTACACATAAGTATATTAAATTTAAATTTATAAAAATAAAAGATAAAAAATTCTTAAAAGAGGAAAAAAACATCTTATGTATAGACAGGCAAAAATAAAAGTTATATTCAACTTTTTAGAAACCAGGCAATAAAGAGAGAGTATAGTAAGATATTTAGTGCTGAGATAAAAAAAACCCACCCTGTACCCTATAAAGTTATCCTTTAAAAGTCAAAGAGAAATAAAGACACTCGGACAAATAAAAATTGAGAGAATTTTATGCCAGTAGACTTGGCATTGCGAGAAATTTAAAAGTTGCTTTTCGGACAGAAGGAAAATGATTTAGGTCAGAAACTTGGATTTACTTATAGAAAAAAAGAGCATTACAAAAGGTATACATAGGGAAGACAAAATAAATCTTTTATTTTTCTTAATTAACAGATAACAGTTTGTTCAAAATAATAATGACAACAATATATTCAATTATGTGTATGTATGCTTATATATAGATGAAATAAATGACAGCAATGATTCAAAGCAAAGAAGGGAAGGTTTAGAAATACTTAATTATCATAATGTATTTACACTACACATAAAAGGTATAGTGTTATCTGCAAGTGAACTTGGATTGGTTGTAAATGTATATTGCAAACTCTAGGAAAATGACTAAAACAAAGTTTTTTCAAAAGTGTATTCTATATTCTAAGAAAGGAGAGAAAATAGGATCATATAAAGTGCTCAATTAAAAGCGCAAAAGGCAGAGAAAGTGTATAAGATGAAAATAGGAACAAAAAACAAGAGCAATAAAACAAGCAATAAACATGGCAGATATTAATCCAACTATACCAATAATCACTTTAAATGTAAATTGTCTAAATAAACCAACTAAAAGAGATTGTCAGAGTGAATCCAAAAACAAGGGCAACTATATGTTATCTACAAGTAACCCACCTTAAATATAAAGACACAGATAAATTAAAAGGGATAGGAAAGACG
Source organism: Macroglossus sobrinus (assembly GCA_004027375.1). Classification (NCBI taxonomy): domain Eukaryota; kingdom Metazoa; phylum Chordata; class Mammalia; order Chiroptera; family Pteropodidae; genus Macroglossus; species Macroglossus sobrinus. The sequence continues at coordinate 635,898 of PVKZ01000450.1, read as the reverse complement.
TATTATGCTAACACTAATCAAAAAAAAGCTAGACGGAATATATTAATTTCAGGTAGAGCAAACTTTAGAGAAAAGAAGGTTATCCGGGATCAAGAGGAGCATTACATAAGGATAAAAGGGTTAATACTCCAAGAAGACATAGCAACCCTTAATGTGTATGTGTCTAAAAACTGAGGTTGAAAATATGACCTTGGACATAGCAGTGACTTCTGGATACACTACCAAAGATATGACCCATAAAAGAAACAACTGATAAGCTGAACTTCATTAAAACTTTCTGTTCTGCAAAAGACAATTATCAAGAGAATGAGAAGACAAGTCACATAGTGGAAGAAAATATTTGCAAAATAAATACTGGTAAAGGACTTGAATCTAAACTCCTACAGAAGAAGAGTGTATCTCTCAAGGAAGTAAAGGAAATCATAATTTCTTTAAATGAAGTTTATAGAGGTTTCTGTTGCCAATGCAGTAAGGTGAGCCTATGGCTTTTTTGCAGCCTGCCAAAGATTCTAATTTTACTCCCAGTATTTTAACTCCCTTTGCCTGGGAGGGTGTAGGAACACATATGAACCAATGAGACCTGAAAACTATACTGACATCATCCTCTCATTTACCATTAGTGTATGAGTAAATTTGCACTAGAGTAATGAGTTTTGTAGCAAGAGAAGCTGCAGCTGAAACTTTAGATGAAATCAAACAGAAAGTCTAAAGAGAGAATGCTTTAATTTCTACATTTAATAAGATTTTTCAGTCTTTATCTAATTTTTCTGAGTGTCAGACAACTACTAATTCTGTGGAGACAGCCTTTCTTCCCTTCATTGCCATGACAATACTCTCCCCCATCCACCTCACCTCACTCCCATGCTCCTTCACAAGTCCTGCTCTTTTTCTACCTTCTAAAATACTGCTGTTCCCCATCTTCAGGATCACATTTTCTTCACTCCCTGCAATATCTGATCACGTCAAATCTTCAACAATCAGCCAGGTCTCTTGACAACTCCTAAATCTCTAATCTTCCCCAAAACTATACCTGTAAATATCAGCCTCATTCTTCATCTCAGTCCCAAATTTACAATACAAAAGTTTTAACTTTTTCTCTTCTAAATACATACTTGATGTAGTAGTCTCTATCCTTATCACTGACAATACTAAATAATCAATGTTCCCCCCATCTGAAACTAGGCCTAAAAGGTGTCTAATCCATAGTAAATTTAAACATAAATAATTTTTAAAGAAATGAATAAACATATTTTTATATTTAGTCTCCCTCTGCGGGCCTCAAGATCCATGAAGACAGAAACTGTTCGTTTTTTGTGGCCCCAGCATTTAACACATTAAATGTTTATGTTTAGTTGGGTTGGCCTCATTTGTAAAGGTGGGACTCATTTATAGAACGCTCATTAAAACTTGTCAACTTGGTAGTAGAAAAAATAGTGGAAGAAAAAATACATATAAATGGAAATTGGCTTAAAATAGAAATAAAACAAGGATGCATCAATGAAGCTTAATGAGAACAAGTAGTAATCAGATAGTCTTTCCAAGGTTCACATGTGTGTATATGAGAAAAAATCTCTTTCTTCTTCAGTTTTTAACAAAAGAATAAAGAATCCTTTACATTTTATTTTTCATGAAGTCCTGTTAACCAAAGGTTGAAATTTTGGTATAAGGCTTTATAAGTACAAATCACTCTTCGGTTCTACCAGTTCTACCACTAAAACAATCTAGGAAAGTTTGGATTTTAGGATAAAGATCTAGTTTTCATTTTCTACCTATGAGACTTGGTGATGTCTAGGTCTCAGGTCATCTTAATTGTGAGATTGTTCAGTTTTTAATCAGCAAATAGAAATTACTTTTTAGAAATATGTTTTTCATCTGTAAATTCATAAAAGAATGTTATTCTATTTCAAAATTTTGTTATACTTAACATAGAATATACAGAATATTAAAGGTATAATCTCTTTGTTAATGTGCTATGGAATTAGAATAAACAAGCTATGAACCTAAAAATATGCATGTACAAAATTTTGTGCATTAAAAATAATCATAGATCCAAGTTAAAAACTCCTTTGCTAAAGAAATGTTTTATCATATTTGTTCTTCTAAGCCTTGCCATTTAGTCAGTTATCTATAGCTCTCTAATAAAAAAAAAGTTTATCTTATATATTTATCATATCCACTTAATACTTAGGGTATTTCCTTTTATCAACAGCTCTTATTTTGTAAAATCATATTTTTCAACATTTTAATTCTTCACATAATTTAAAATCCTTCTAATATTGTTTTTAGCCTCCTTTTCCATATCTTTTCAGATATTTCTATCTGTCCTTGCTGACCGACTTGGAGAGCCCTCTACTGGCCTGATGCTGTGTCAAAAGTATTTCTTAGCTTTCAGATACACATTAAATTTTACATGCTTTTAGTGATAAAATAATAATTGTATAATTCAAGTAAAACCTTTATTCAAAATAATAAAGTTACAAGGGGAAACTATATTATCCTATTAAAATAATGTTACCATAAATAAACCCTTGCACATATGGTCAAATAATTTTTTACAAGGTGCCAACACCACCAGTCAATGGGGACGAGACAGTTTTTTCAACAAAGGGTTCTCAGAAAACTGGATTATTCACATGCAAAAATGAAGTTGGATCCTTGTCTAACATAATATTAAAATTAACTCAGAATGTATCAAAAACCAAATGTAAGGCCTAAAACTATAAAACTCTTAGAAGAAAATGTATGGCAAAAGCTTCATGACATTAGATTTGGCAATAAATTCTTGACTATGACACCAAAGGCACAGGCAAAAAAAAAAAAGTGGACAAAATGAACTTCAAAAACTTAAAATATTTTATATATGAAAAGACACTATCACAGAATGGAAAATTATTTGCAAATCATATTATCTGATAAGGAATAATATCCAGAATACCTAGAGAACTTCTAAAACTCAAAAACAAAAACAAAAAACAAAACAACTGGATTCAAAAATGGGCAGAAGACTTGAATAGACATTTATCCAAAGATGATTACAGGCATACTTCATTTTATTATGCTTCTCATTATTGTGCTTGGCAATTACTGTATCTTTTACAAATTTAAGGTCTGCAGCAACTCCATGTCAAGCAAGTCTAACAGCATCTTTTTTTCTAACAGGCTCAGATGATGGCACTTTTTAGCAAGAGAGTTATTTTTTAATTAAGGTATGTGCACAGTTTTTTAGACATTATGCTACCGCATGGTTTTTTAGACATAATGCTACTGCACCCTTAACAGGCTACAGTACAATGTAAACTTAACTTTATTGCGGTATTTGCTTTACTGCACTGGTCTGGAATCAAACTAATATCAAGGTATGCCTGCATACAAATGGCCAATAAGCACATGAAAAGATGCTCAACATCACTATCATTAAGGAAATGAAAATTAAAACTACAATGAGATACTACCTCATGTCCAGTAGGATGGCTACTATCAAAAACCAGAAAATAACAAGTGTTGGCAATGCTGTGGAGAAAATGGTATCCTTGTACACTACTGGTGAATATAAAATGGTATAGCCACTGTGAAAAATGGTATGGTGGATCCTCAAAAAATTAAAAATAGAATTATCATATGACCTGGCAATTCTACTCTGTATGTACTCAAAAGAACTGAAAGAAGGGTCTCAAGATACATATTTGTACACTCATGTTTAAATAAATATGTTCATAGCAATATTTAGAAATATAGAAGCAACCCAGGTATCCATTGACATGAATGGATAAGCAAAATGAGGTACACATACGTTATTCAGCCTTAAAAAAGAAAGAAATTCTGACACATGCTTCAATATGCATGAACCTTGAGGATATTATGCTAAGTGAAATAAGCCAGTCACAAAAAGGACAAATACTGTATGGTTCCACCTAACATGAGATACTTAAGAGTAACCAAAATCACAGAGCTAGAAAGTAGGTAGAATGGTAGTTGTCAAGGGTTGGGGAGGAGAATGAGGAGGTACTGTTTGATGGTACAGTTTCAGTTTTTATAAGATGAAAGAGCTATGGAGTTGGATGGTGGTGCACAACGTTATAAGTATATTTAACAGCACTTATCTGTACACTTAAAAAATGGTTAAGTTATACCGAGATAACTTCCCCACCTCATCCTTTATATAAATCTACTAAAAGGACAAATTTAAATGTTTCTTAACACACTCTGCTACATGGCTATGAATTGAGAGGGGTGACACTTATACACTGCTGGTAGGACTTAAAAATTAGAACAGGCTCTACTGGATAGCAATTTGACAATATTGATAAAAATTACCAACTCATAAAACACCTAGAAAGTTCACTTCTGAGAATTTAACTTACGAAAGCACTTACATATGAGCAAACAAATATTTATAAAAGATAATTCTTTATAACATTATTTATAATAGCTCTAAACTAGAAACTACTCAAATTTTCATGAGTAGGAACAGGTTGAATAAATTATGCTATCCCCATAAAATGAGAAATCAAACAGTTGTAAAAGCGAAAGAAAAGACCATAGTCTATGTAAAGATATGGAAATAATAACTGTATTTTATACAATTTTATATAGTAAAAAGGAAAAAAAGCAAGCAAGGTGCCAGATAATAATGTATGTATTTTGATATTTTCTGTAAAAATAGGGGGATAAAATATATTTATATCCGCTAGTGATATACATCAACTCTGGAAGGATATACTAGAAATTGATAATAGCAGTTCCTGTGTGTGTGTGGGTGTGTATCTGTGTGTGTGTGGGGGGAGAATCAGCCAGATGAAAAAAAGTACTTGGATACCTTTTACTACACATATAAATATGAACCATGTAAATGGGTTATTAATTTTTAAAAAGTCCTAATCTTAAAAGCTAAGTATAAAATTAACGCATGCTTTACTAATAAAACAACTACAAATCCTCTGTAATCTTACCTGCAAACTAGCCATATAAGAATCCTCACAATTTACATAGTGTCCTAACATAGCATGTTGTGCTCGTAATTCATTATCCCTTATCCTCTCATGTAGGTGGGTAATTTGTTGCTTCTGCCTGCAAAACATAAATTGAGGTTACATTATAAAAAATATACTTTTCTAAGAGATAGTTAAAAAAAGAACTTTTAGCATTCTAATAAGAGTTAGAAGTATTATCAGTCTTAAAACTCATAACAGAAACCTGAGCAACTTGGATTACTTTGGATTATTTCCTTAGCATCCCTCTACAATATGCAAAATCAAGGAATATATATTTTAATAGATTATGTCAGTAATTATCTGCACTTCCTATTGCCATAGACTGACTGTATCTCCCCAAACTTCATATATTAAATCCTAATGCCCAATGTTGATGTTATAAATAAGTAGGGGTATTTGGAAGGTGATTAGGTCATGAGAGCAGAACCCTCACGAATGCAATTAGTATCTTAATAAAAGAGGCTCTAGACAGCTAGCTCCCTTGCCCTTTTCACCATGAAAGGTTACAGATAAATGGTCATCTATGAACCAGAAAGTTGGCTCTCGCCAGACAATGAACCTGCCTTGATCTTAGAATTTCCAGCCTCCAGAAATAGGAGTAAAAAATTCTGTTGTTTAATAACAGATACCCAGTCTATGGTATTTTATTATAGCAACCCAAATGGACTAGACACCTATTAGCTTATACCTAATAAAATGGTAATTATAATGGTGTTTAAAAAGTAATAAAAGTCAATTGATTCTGATTGTTGGAGGGAGAGTATATTCACATAATAAAGGTCTTAAATTTTGGTCTGCTTTTAAAAAGTGCAGCATAGGGAATATAGTTAATAATATTATAATAACTATATATGATTCCAAGTGGCCACTAGCCTTCTCAGAGTGATCACTTTGTTAATGTCTAAGCACCATGTTGTACACTTGAAACTAATTTGTCAACTATAACTGAAAAGCAAATTTTTTAAAAATAAATATCTCAAGAATGTACAGTGAATTAAATTATAAGTGTTCAAAATATATATCTGGCTGGGTTTGTAATTATTTATATATAAAATCCACTTGTAATAGAAATATCAAACATTTTTAAATAGCTTTTTCATAAAATCGATTAAAATATTGTCTAAAAACTTCATTTATTTATAAAGTATAGAAGTATCAAGCATTAAGCATATTCTATGTGCCAGGCTCTATTCAAGAAAGCAGAGAGCAGCATAGAGAATAATAAAGTCCAGATGTCCATGCTCTAATTTATATTCTAGTAGGTCTTGCTGAATAGTGGTCAATTTCTAAGCAAAGTCTTTTAAAATTTCAAGTAATACATACATCTAAAGGTTTGAATTAGGATTTAATTTTAAGGCTAAAATGTCTACTACTTTATCCCATATAAGCACATGAAAATAAGTGGTAACCAGTATTAAGAAAAAAATACATCTTTAAAGTTTTATTTCCCAATTACCATGATACATAACGTTTAATTATCTCAAAAGCATATATAACGATGTAGAAACAATATATATGATAGACAATATAATTAAGTAGTATTAAGACTTATTGCTCAAAATAATTAGGAGACTATTAAGCATAAAATAATTTTTTGTAGTTTTGGTACTCAAAACACATCAATTACTGGAATGTCCCCCAAAATTTGCATAATTATCTGTAAATCATTTCATTTTAAACATTCGTGATTTTCATATTTTCTGTGCCTTCACATCTAACACACGTTAGTTAAAGGAAATTACTTTAAAGTAGCTTTCTAATTTGGTAGTTCTCAAGTATAAAATACAAAGACACTATCTTGCAGCTTTGATAGTTTATTAGCATTGCAACTAACTTGCTACATGTATAAGAAAGATGAGGAGTTTCCAAATTATGAGTTACTATAATGTAAATGGGAAGATGACAGAACACAGACAGACAGACAGACTGATCAACCAACTCTCAGTTCTGTCAGCGGTTCTTAAAGGGACTGAGACAGGTGAAGGACAGACATATCACATCAATGTATTTGCAAGGTTCTATTTTTTTGAATTCTACATAGTAGATACAAAGGTATTTGTTTTTTTAATCTACATTTCTGTATGCCTGAAATATTTAGCAATTTAAAAACAGACTCACCGGTCAATTACAATTTCTTTCTGCCTTAGTAGTCCTTCTTTTATTTTCAACATTGATTCCCACTTTGTGAAATCCTGATAGCCAGAAGGTGAATAACTTTGACGAGATGATCCAGTCAAAACCTGCACAAGCATGTTTATACTATTAGTATAGTAAAAGTGTCAAAAGAAAATATTTATGTATCATCTAATATTTTCCCAATGCTTTTCATTAAAAAAGAGCACTCTCCCTTTAATTTTTTAAAAGACTATCTGAAATCAAATTTGTGAATACAACATAACATGAAAAATTTCAAGGTAGTTCCAAAGTAAATATACAAGTCTAATAAAGAATTAGTGACAATGAAACATTAAACCGGGCTTATTATAATACTATACATAAGATCTTGTTCTCATTACCTTGTGGAAGCTTTATAGTAATAAGAGATTAATCATTTCCTAGGGAAGGAGTACAATTAAAGAATGTACCATGGCTAAGCTAGACAAACATTACCAGAAGGGTTTCCACAAAGTAATAAAAACAGTTTCTATAGTATTCAGACTTGAAATTGTCATTCCTTACATCATTATCTAATTTCATAAAATTTCAAAAGTTGAAATGTTTTCACAAAATAGTAAATATATCTATAGAAAATATGACTATTAAGCAGGGGTCCCCAACCCCGGGCCATGGACTGGTACTGGTCCATAGCCTGTTAGGAACTGGGCCATACAGCAGAAGGCAAACATGTGGGCAAGCGAATGAAGCTTCATCTGTATTTGCAGCCGCTCTCAGCACTAGCATCACTGCCTCAGTTCATCAGGTATTTAAAACAAATCAACAACAATAAAAACCAATATGGCATATATATTTGAATTTCTATTACTGAATCAACAACAAAAATTTAATATTAGTCTCAAAGGGTTAAAAAGTGTCCCTTCAAAAAGATATGTTGAAGTCCTAAGCCCCAGAACCTCAGAAAGTAACATTATTTGGAAGTAAGATCTTTGCAGATATAGTCAAGTTAAAATGAAATTACTCAGGTGGGCCCTAATCCAATATGACTGGTGTTCCATGAGAAGAGGAAATCGGAACACAGACATGCACAGAGGGAAGACTCTGTAAATACACAGAACACCATATGAAGATGAAAGCAGAGATTGGAGTGATGCATCTACAAGTCAAGAAAAGATTAGCAGAAAACCACTAGAAACGCAGCCCAAAACAGATTCTTCTTCACAGCCCTCAGGAAGAACCAACTCTGCTGACACCTTGATTTAAGACTTCTAGCCTCCAGAACTGTGAGACAATAAATTTATTGTTTAAGCTACCCAGTTTGTGTTGTCATGGAAGCTTTAGGAAACTAATATACTGGCAACGAAATAGAATATAAATTCCCTGACAATCTAAATGATGCTATAAAAACACCACAAAGCAACTTTAAAAGAATTCAAATGTGAAGTGATATTTTTATCTTTTGTTTTCCAAAGATGCTACTGACAAGACCTAGCTCTGAATAAAACACTAAGTATGTGACAATAACTAGCCCTAGATTAATCCTTTAAATTAAGAAGATTGTCAAGTAATACTAGGATGAGATATTTCAGGAAGGAGAGAGAAACTACAAGATGAACAGACTAAGAGGAAAAGAAACTAGGTGATAACAGGGTACCGTAACTGTCAGATGTGCAGATATTTGGAATACAAATGATATAGAGTATTATAGGCCCAGGTTAATCAGATACCCTGTCTCTGAATTTCATTTTTCCCTTGCCTAACATACAACCCAGACTGATATTCAGCCAGTATGTGCCAATAAGGATATATTAGTTGTTACAATACTAATACTAGTGTTGGTAACTAGCTCCTGCCCAAAACCCCCATACGTCCTCTTCACTACCCAGGTCACACAACTCTCTCCATCATCCACCAAATAAAGAGTTACTTCCTGACATAAAAAAGGGGCCCTCTCAGGACCCTGTTCCATCCATATATGGCATCCTTTCTGATTGACTGGTTCCTGCACTAGCCCCTTAAATTCTCCCATCTCAATACTACCTACAAACTTATATTTAGTTGGCAGAGCTAGGATTCAAACCCAGGCAGGCCAACAAAAGAGCACATGCTCTTAGGTACCACACTGTTAAACTGTTTCTTGTTATGGCCCATTAAGAAGGTATTCCAAATTTCATATCACAAGGGCTGAAAAAAGTTTTGAAACTAATTGCTGTTACAAGCTAAAAGAATATTCAGCACCATAAAAAATATTGTTGATATTAAGGGAAAGCCTTTACTTATTGAACCCCATGTTATTTAATGACTTTCAATTTAATGGGTAAGTAAATTCATGAAATTTATTTTGTCGATCTATAGCTCAAACAAGGATTAAAATTAGTAAAAGCTAAGCAAAAGGCCATTAACAGTAATTCCAAAGCTCAACATAAACTTTGTAATTATCAGAATGTTTTCACAAACAACTTATGCTATAATTTATAATCCTAAATATTTTATTTGGAGACTAAAGATAAATACATATTTTGTTTACATACTGAGTTATATATTAATTTATATCTGATACCAGTTGAGAGATATTTTAAATATTGTTTTTTGTATATTGTTATCACACCTAACAAAAAAAACTTCTAAGGTAGCTTAAGGATCTATGGTCTACTCTTCCAAAGATCAAAAAAGGCTCCATCATTTCTGATTACTATACATCAGGAATCAACTATATCATATCATCTTAAGGTATGGTTTGCCTTATATATCTTGTGCCTATTTCAATAAGGCAAATGCCTGGGCAAAAAAAGCAGTGATTTCTCAAGAAGACTTTAACTATTCTACTCTTCATATGTCATCTGCTAAAAAACTTACCTATGGCTGACAACTTCCTAAGGAAAACCCTTTTCTTGCTTTGTAATACTTCTTGGCATCAACAAAGAGAGGGAGTAAACAAAAAGAAAAAGTTCTGCAAGAAAAAAGCAAATGACAGTGCTACTTGGTTTATAACACTTGAACCACTGGCAGGATGGAGTGCTAAAGTACTTGCCAGATACCTCCATGAATATTCGTAAAACAAAATAGAAGAATTTACTCTTCTGATTTGAGCTCCCTTGATCTAAACTCTTCTAATAACAAAATATATAAAAATTGATATATAAAACTGAGCAAACAGAATTAAAAAAAAGGAAACCTTTCCTTTTAATTAAGATGCAGTATACAAAGAATTATCAAAACAGCAGCATGATAGTCTTTATTACTAAATTTCAACCTTGATTCATAAAAGTAGTTTAAAAAGGAGAAAGAACCCTAACAGAAAAAACAAATGCTGCAGGTGAACTTAAAAGTAATTTTAAATACCTGTTTACATCTGGACAATTATGGAGACATTTAACCTTCTAAAGCTTTTATAATGAATCCACAGTATATGAATATTAATTGAAGTTAGAGGATATAATTTGAAGTACCTAGCAAGACACCATACATTTATGATTTGGCATATAATATAAACACTGCTACACTACTAAAAATGTATAGAGAAAGAACAATTGATGAAAATTTATTTTGTTATAATTGACAGCAGTTCAGGCTCCAGTCTTGACAAGGCTAAAAGAAAATCTGCAGAAACAGTACAGGATTTTTTTGTCTACACATGGGAAAAATCAGGTACCTAGCCTGGAACTATTTCTCTTTTGTAAGTTCTAACACAAGGGTTGACTAGTGAGAAGGGTATTAGTTTATATTCAAACTGGTTCTTTCTCACATTTCCACATTACAATCTCACAGAGGTTGTTCTTCAAAAACTACCAATTAAATGTTTTAGCAAATGTTAAAGGTTTCCTCCTCGTTATTTATAAAATGAATTGCCTTCTCTTAATTACTCATTTGGTAGGTTGAAAAGAGAACTTACAAAATCTTACTTGTATCAATTATCTATTAGGCTCCACTCGTTGTGCCCAAAAGCAGATGGGGGAAAAGGCTTTTTCCCTCCAAGAGTGACACAATATGAACCATAAGTACACATAAGTGTACACATTACACTTCTAGATGGCACTATCTCAGCTCTGGAATATTAACAAGTGGAAAAAAGGAGGGTAGCCAAGTCAATTGCCTTTAAACCTTTCACTAAAAGTTACTGAAAAGCCTAATATGTTAATGCTTTCTTTTGTTTTATTGTGGATCAGGAGTTATTATAGTTTACCCACTATGCCCTTACACAATGCTGGCTGACATGAACAAAACAAGCAGGAGTGGCAATATCATTTTTGGGTATCATAAAATTTAGCATGCCTCCCCCCAAAAAAAGGATTAAGAAAAACTATTAAAAATAAAAGAGAAACAAATAAATCTACAATCATAGCGAAGACTTTAGTATGCCTTTATGAAATTAAAAAATCAGCCTAGAAGAGAGGTTGGCAAATCCATTCACCTTCTATTTTTCTACGGCTTGCAAACTAAAAATAGATTATGTATATTTTAATGGGTATAATTAATTTAAAAAATTTATGACACAAGAAAATTAAATGAAATTTAAAAATCAGGGTCCACAAGTAAAGTTTTATTGGAACATAGCCACCCATATTCATCCTTTTACATACTGTCTACAGCTATTTGCCCAACATTGAAATTGAGTAGTTTGTAAAAGAATCTTTCTCTTTCTCTCTCCCTCTCCCTGTGTACACACACACACGCTCACACACATGTGCACACGCACACAAAGAACACTTTAAAATTGTGTTATGATATACAGCATATCAATAACTCTAAAATTTTTGATGAAATGGACTTCACAAGAAAATATCAATTATCAAAATTAACGAGATAAAATATCTAAATAATCATAAGATTGGGAAAAATTAAACTATTCCTTAATTTAGGTACTGATTTTATAAGTAGTTCCTACCTAAATTTAAAGGAAAGAGAGTGAAAGAAGAAAAAATTTGAGAAAAGTAGTAAGGCAGAGCTTGAATATGTTATAACTCAAAAGTATTTAAAACAATAATGCATTTTAAAGCAAGTACAGAAATTCAAGTTAAAATAATACCTCCATTTCTGGATTCATTAAACAACCATCACACTTCTAAATAATACATGGATTGACTAAAGAAAACAAACTATATCAAAATTTGCAGTACAGAGGGGAATTTATAGTACTAATTATATTAGAAAAGAGGAAAGGTCTTAAATCAATAATCGGAACTCTAATCTTTAGCAATAGAAAATATACCCCAATGTAAACAAAAAGAAGAAAATAAGGCTAAGAAAAGAAGTCAAAGAGGTTTAAACAAAAACAAGTAGAGAAAAATCAATGGGGCAGAAGGAACTAGTTCTTTGGGAAGAGCAATAAACAAACTTCTAGCTAGATTGAGGGGAAAGAAAAGGAGAAGATGTAATTTATCAATATCAGGAATGAAACAGAGGCTATTACTACAGACCCTAGAGATATTAAAAGGGCAATACTAGAATTATTAGAAACAATTACTGACATAAATTCAACTTGGAACACTGGACCAACTTCTCAAAAAGTACAAACTACCAAAATACATCCAATATGAAAGAGATCATTTGAATAGCTCTATGAACTATCTGAGTAACTGAATTTGTAGTTTAAAAAAAATCACTAGGCCCAAATTGTTTCACTGTAGAATTCTACCAAATGTTTAAAGAATTAACACCAATCTTCTGCAAACTCAGAAAAGGGAACATTTCTCAACTCATTTTATGAAGTCAGCATTATTACTCCGATACCAAAACCAGACAAAAAGCAGTACCAAAAAGAAAACTACAGACCATCATCTTTCATGAACACCGATATAAACATCCTTAACAAATTCAAATAAACTCAAATCCACAGAAACACATATAAAATAACACAGCCTGAGGTTTATCCTAGGAATGCAAGTTGAGTTCAACATTTGAAAATCAATGCAACTCACCACACTGACTAATAAGCAAACTACTAGAATAAGTGACTTTTAGCAAGGTCACACCATTCAGTTAACATAAAGATAATAATGCTATGTATTAGCAGATGGAAATTGGACATTTTAAAAGTTAATATCATTTATATCCAAAAAAACATAAAAAATTTAGAAATAAAATATAACAAATTATATGCCAAATCTATACACTGAAAAATGTAAAACTGCACTAAGAAATTACAGAAAATCTTTTTCTAAAAAAAAAAAAGGTACTAATATACTTCAGATTTAAAATGTCAAGTGTCTCTGTACTGATTTGTAGATTAAACACAATCACAGTTAAAATCCCAGCAAGTGTTTTTAGAAGTTGTCAAGTTGATTCTAAAATTTCTATGGAAATGTAAAAAACTTATACTACTGATTTCAATACTTATTATAAGCTACAGTATTCATGAGAATATGGTATTGACATAAAGAGAGACTAATGGAAAAGAATAAAGATCCACAAAGAAGCCTACACATATAGGCCAATGGATTGTCTCATTTTTTAAACTTTTTTATTTCGATATAATTGTAGATTCACACGCAGTTCTAGAAAATAATGCAGTGAGATCCTATGTGTATTCTACCCAGCTTTCCCCACTGGTGTTGTCTTACAAAACAATAGTACAAAATCACAACCAGGGTACTGGCATGGATACAGTCAAGACAGAAAATATGTCCATCACAAGAAATCCTCTCATTGACCTTTTTCTCCCCACCTTTATAGAGCTATAAATGATTTATGACATTATGTAAATTTAGGGTGTACAATATGTTGATTTGATACACTTATATAGTGTAAAATGGTTACAACAGCAGTTAGCTAATAATACCTCTCTCATGTCATTACCATTTTTTTGTAATGAGAACATTTAAGCTCTACTCTCTTAGCAACTTTCATGTACATAATACAGTATTATGAACTACAATCACCTTGCTGTACATTATATTCCCAGAATTTATAACTGGAAGTTTGTATCCTTTGACCAACATCTCCCCATTTCCCCACACCCCAGCCTCTGGTAACCATCATTCTAGTCTCTGTTTCTACGAGTTTAGCTTTTTTAGATTTTACATCTAAGTAACATCAAACAAAAGTATTTGTTTTTCTCTGTCTGACTTATTTCACTTAGTCAAATGAATTTTGGGAAAGGGGCAAAGCTTAATTAAATGGGGAATTAAAATAGTGAATTCTGTTATATGTATCTCCTTCTTAATGATTCAAAATGTATGTCAACAGTTAAGGCTCTGAGAAGTCCTGCAATAAAGAGAACTATTTGACTTTGTATTAAAAAAAATTGTGCTACATTCATAAAATGCAATACTACTCTGAAAAAAAATGACACATGCAACACCATTATGCTAATGAATGAAGCCATACTCAAAAGGATATATACTGTCTGATTCTTTTTATACTATACCTGGAAAGAGCAAAACTATAGAGACAGGAATCAGATCAGTGGTTGCCAGGGTTGGAACAGGGGGTTAACCACCAAAAGGGAAAGGTAACTTTTGGGGGTGACAGAAATGTTGTACAGCATAACTAGTGTGGCATATGTGTCAAGATACATTTTTTGAAACTCAAAGTATACATTTTTAAAAGTTAAATTTTAGTGTTAGTTATACCTCAATAATTCTGACTATTAACAAAAGAAACGTATATTTTCTTTATAAATAATATATTAATAAAATTGAGTTTTCTAAAAGTAATTTTAGGTAAATATTTACATATATGCCATTCAACAACACCAGAAGCAAAAACACTTGTCATAATAAATTTGAAACAACCCAAATGTGTATCAGCAAAGGAAGGGATAATTAATTGTGGTATATGTATATAACAGAGCACTACACAGCCATGAAACAGAATTAGTATTATACTCAACAATATGGATGAGATTCAGAGACATCATGTCAAACAAAAGAATCCAGATAAAGAGCCATACATATTCAATGATGATAAAAGTCAGAATAGTAGAAAGAGGTAGGGTAAGGGGTTTTGCTACATAGAAAGAGGTAGGGTAAGGGGTTTTGCTACATAGAAAGAAAAGAGGCTCCAAGTCAAATTTATTGCACACTGGAAACTTTTTATACTTTGACTTGAACGGTAATTATAAAGATATACACATTATTAAATAGAATGGAGCTATTACTACACTGAAGACTAACAGTTATGTACTTTATTGTGTATATGTTGGACCTTAACCAAAATAAAATATATAGTAACTATACAGAATGCCTACACTATTTTTCTCTTTACCTTACAGTAGGACTAAGGGGAAATAAAGGCCTTGTCAGCTACAGAATACTTAAGTACTCAAAGGTTCACTGTAGATGATACAATAAACTATCCTGGCTATAATTTCCTATCTCTTCATCACTTTGGTACTATCCTAAATCTGCAAATAATAAGAGATAAAAGATCAGATTAAGTAACTATGCCAATAATGTAAGAATAGAGTTGATAAATGAAGTGTAGCAGAATACACCATTCCAAAATATGGCTGTGGGAGTTCAGGACATGCCACCCCAAAATACGCTACTTTGACAGATTATTTTGAGTTGTAAGCACTTGAAAAACAGCAAATGCAAGGAAGGCTTTTCTGAACTCCACTCATCTACCTAAAGACAGATCCTCCAAAAGAAACTCAATGGTCATAAATGTCCTCCCTCCAAGTTTCATCAATCAGGGAGGAATGACCCTTATCACAGGAGAGGCAACTATAAGCAGATATAAAACAAACTTTCTCAGGGACTATCATATCTCCCATTGATTTTTTCCATTCATCTTTCCTAAAAATCATTTACTCTATCCTTTGAAGCCTACATCCTCCCATCCCTTTCCTTATTAAAATGGTTTTGATTCCTGATTTCTAAAGACACCTCTTTGAGTCCATTTTTCTCTGGGTATCTTCCATATGTACATGAGATATACATGTTAATACACTTCTACTTGTTTTTCTCTTGTTAATCTATCTTTTATCACAGGTATCTCAGCTAAGAACTCAGAAGGGTAGAGGGAAAATTATTTTTCCTCATCTACAACCTACAAGCTGGTTCTTAAGAGTTGTCAATGCTCTACTTCAGGAGAACAAAGAAGTCCTCTATTAAGATAAAAGGCTTAATATTGCTTCCTAATAAGTAAAATATATATATATATATATATATTCAGTTCTTTATATATACTTTTTTATCTGTGTATATAAATAGAAAACAATTAAAAATTTCTCTTCATTAAAATCGTAACTGGTCATGAGAGGCATATCGGTTTGTAGCAATTACATACTGATAGTAAAACACACATTTTGACATTTCCTCCCCCAAAATAGGCATTGTTTTGATAGAAGCTGAATAAGACACTGAAGAGATCTTTAAGTATTTCTAGAAAATTAGTTTCAAAATTCACGTTGATAAAATAGAAAATTACTGTTGTTATGCTGTTCTATTTAGAATTTCAAGTAGTCAGTCATGTTTTTACTTGACTATAGCCAATATAATCAAGGAAAACATGATAGCCTAAACTTAAGAATACATAATATATATTTATAACTTGTGAATAATAAAAACTTAATTACACATGAACATGAAATATAAAAGATATTATAAAAGCATTATAAAAGTAATTGTGTTAGCTAATTTGAAGTAAGAAAGTATATCATCAAAGTAACGAACATTTTCAAATCTGTACAGGTGAAACAAGGACACTTTTTACAATTATTTGTGGTTTTCATATGTATTTTGCAGTTATCAAACTCAAAGAGAGAGGGAATTTCCTCATTAAGATACTCTGCCCAAAAATGCCTATAATACATTGTTGCAATATGGTTTAGAAAGAAAGGAGTAGTTTACTAGGCAAAGAAGAATCATAATTCTACTGTATCTAGGCCCCAACCATCCAGATTTACAGACTCACAACATATATGCAGAAACTTGTTATTGTAAATAGAAAATTCCACTCATAATTGAATAGGGACAGTGGGCATCTACAACAAGCCCACATACATGCTACTTAGATGAGAGCCAGATGATATGAAAAGTTGCCAAAATGTGTCACTTAATGGTCAAACACACCTCTAAAATAAGCTAACTATTTGCAGCTGAAAATAGCTCAAAATTCTTTCGCCTCCTCTTAGACAAATATTGTTAAATTTAGATAATCTAGTGCTATCACACTTAACTAGAATACAACCTCTGCAATTCTTCAAGTTTATTATCTCTCCTTCACTTGCCTTTGTTCCTTAGCTCATTCATCACTCACAACATGTCAATTAACACAGCAAATCTTTTTCTGGTTTCCTGGAATAGTCTATCTGCAGAGATATGCTATAAGTGCTTTTTGGTAAAAGAATCATGATGCCTCACCCAAAGCTAAATTCACAAAGCTCAATAATGAAAATGAAAAAAAAACTAAATTTAAAGACCTTTTGAATAAAAGGTCTTTTCAATCAAAAAAGGAAAAACATGGATTATACGATAACTAAAGAGAACTGTACTTAAAATAAAATCTGTATCTTACATATGGTATTATTTTTTAAAAAATATACATTTAAGTTTAAAAATCCCTATTTTAACTAAGCCCATGTAATTAACGCATTCAAAAAAATCACATAAACACATTCTATCTGCAATCTCTTTCTCAGAATGACCTATTATAAACTGAAGTCTATATCTTCAGTCTTGAAATCTAAATCATAGAAGAACTGAATTTTTAATGATATCACTCTTTCTTCCATTTGTCTTTATTACTGACTCTATAATGCTAACCTTGCCATCCTAACATGCTTTACTGAAATAACAACACAAATATATCAAATTACTTCAAGGGTAAAAGACCCCAGGCGAAAAAAAAAGAAACTAATAAGAGGAATATATGCCTATATTTTACATCCTAAAAATGCATGTGCACAAAAACAAAAGGAACCCTCAAAGAATTATTGATTTCTACCATGCTAAACAACTATTTGCTATTAATTTTAACTTTTTTGTTTTGAGGAACATTTTTCCTCTCAAAAATCAGTCTGATTTACATCCAATCTGGGTAGTATTACCATATATTTTTTTAAATGCCAAAAAAGGAATGATCCATGCATTAAATATGATCTCATTATAGTCATAATGCGAAAGTGAAGGAAGGAAATGGTATATCCAAGATTGTGAAGCAAATCAATTAGAAGATTAAACAAAAAAAAGTTTAAGTCTTCAAATTTAAAGTTAATCATGACTTTTATTTATAAAACAAACAGAATAAAACTTAGCTACCAAGAACATTCCACAAACTTATATCTGAATAAAAATCATGCTTTTTAGCCCTGAAGGTCTAGCTTCATTTCTTTCAGACCCAGAGAATCTGAGTAATCTACATAACTAATTTTAGTTTATGTTTTATAGATAAATTTGGAAGATAGTCATGGGTGGCCATCCTGTGTTCTAATTTAGAAGTGTGAAGTCTCCAGCACTTTCCGATTCTCTTTCATTACACAGATTCGTAATTATCCAAATACTGAATTTTTCAATATTTTATTTTCAAGTTTGATTTTTAAAAATCAATATATTAATTCTGGAGTCAACAATTAACATTTCGGATATCCATAGCCCCAACTAAACAATAAAGCTATAAAAATAAATACATTAACAGGGAAGCCTAATAAACAACTTTTGAAAGTATCCTCCTGATCCTAATGACTAGAACTGACCCTAGAACCCACTCACCACTCACCTTTGACCAATTCAAGGGCAAATAAAAACAGCAGATGATGATATGTTCATAACCTTCTGCTATGCTTTATAAACTTTTAATCTGAAGATGTGTTAAGGAGAAAGTACAGATTCACAGAAATATATCAAAACTGTGTACAACTCTCAATACATTAAACTGCTGATAAAAGGTTACAATGTCTACACATTAAGTTAAGCTTATTAATCCTTTCCACTAAGATATGATACATCTCTTGCTTGATAAGATAAACATGAATTCCACATATCAAAATCTATTTTACATAACCTCTTCAAGAATGTGTATATGATGAAAAATCAAGAGTAGGTGCACTTTTGTTCTAAAAACTATAAAGAAGGCTAATTGTGTAAATGAAGGACAAAGCTATTAAGTTTTAAAGGGTCTCACCTGAGGCAATCAAGGACCTATCTTACATGCTGATATTATCAAAGTCTTTATATTAAAAGCTCAGACCTAAATTAAAGTAATCTCCCCCATCCTTTCTGCAGGAGCACGGTTCAGACCTAAACCAGAAGTGTGACTCCTTCAGTTGCTAGGGTGATCCAGTCAATCGCTCTGGATGTTTACTAGTTTCTGTCTAATCCTCACCAAGAAAAACATTTATCAATATAAAAAACTTCTGAAAATTATTACCAAACCTTTGAAAATTATTAAATTGAAATTCAAATACCAATCAAATTCATTTAAGAGCTTGATAATCCTTGAATAAGCTAACATTGAGTTATAACAAGTTTCCAGAGCCAAGAGACTAGCAAAGATGAAGGGAGATATTTAAATTTTTAAAAATGTAAGATACATAAAGACAAGGACAATACTGTTTTTTACTGTATCCCTTATCTAGTAGGGTATCTGGCACCCAGTAAACCAGGTTTTTTTTTTTTTGAACATTCGAGGTATGCCAGAGAAACAAGATAGTAAGAAATAGACTCCAGATAGAAGAAATAACATATATAATGGCAGAGTTGTCAAACTGATTGTGGTGGGAATAGATAACAATGTCAGATCAAGAAAGATCTTTGTAGGTAATATCATAAAAGTTTGGGTTTTTAACCTTGAAGAAGATGTTGATATAAAGAAAAGTTCTCAGTGTGTAACAAATTTGCACTTGAGGAAGCCACTGGTTTTCATGGTAAATACTAAATAGGAGAGGGTCAAGACAGAAGGTAGAAAGATCAATTAGTTAATAGGATCTATAAAAGTTCAGAGGAGAGCTGATGAGGCTATGGGAACACATTTATATTTGGTAATCTGTATGTACTCGATATCTTAGTGAATAGGAAGTCTGGCCTAAGACAGAAAATAGAAGAGTCTCAAGTTTCCATTTTGGATGACAAAATAAATGATGATGCCACCACAAAGACTGGGAATGCAAGAGGCTCGGGTGCTAGAGTGCCAAGCACAAAGAAAATGAACTTAATGTGTGGGGGAAAACTACAAATCACTGAAATAAATTGAAATCTTTCTAACAGTGGAATAGCATCATAATCTATAGGATTTTGAAGCAAGTATCTGGAGATCTGAGGATTGTTGTTGTTACGTTTTTGTGGTGGTAGTGATGGTGTATGTGCGATAGTCCATTTTACTTTGGCTTTAGTTTGGTCAGCTTCTTTTGTAGAAAATATACAGTTCTCTAAGAAATCATATTGCTTCTTCCTGTGTGCTAATTTGACTCTCAATCCTAAATTTCCTTGCCTTCCTGGTGTTATCATGCACTGATGGTTAACTTCCAAATGTTAAACATTTCATTTGCTTATTTAGTGTGTCTGTAGTGATACATAAGTTGTTTGAAGCCACAGAGGACATTTCTATCATTCAGAAAGTATTTTGTATGAGCCCTTCCCTCAAATTAACTGGACTCTCTTCAGGCCAAAGTCTTCCCCATTGCTAATTGGAACTTTTAATAAGAAAAATCTGTCCAGAGTTCAGACATTTATGAAAAGATAAAGTATTTAGGCCTTCAAATATCTTGCAAGTCAACTCTAAAAGTGACCTTAAATCTTATAGGTTACTTTAGTATTTTATAGGTCACCTTAGGTCTCCCCTCTCCACACACATGACGAATAACTCATATTCTCTCTTCTCTATTACCTTTAGATATGTCCCTATCCTTTCAGTCTCAGACTATATTCTCATTCTCATTTTTGAATTTTAATAGTACAATATCCTCAAGAGTTAGGTAAAATCTTCCTCCTAAGTATCTAGGGAGTCTAATTTTAAAAGCTCCTATTTTTGAAGTATAGTGTGTATCAAAAAATTTATTCAAAGCTTGCATTTTAATGCATTATACATTTATCTAAGTATTAAAATGCTTTAATTTCATTACTGCTTAACTTAACTTTTTGTTAAAAGTTTCCAGAAAAACTAGTATACGGTGAAGCTTCTTTTGCCTCTGACACACAACTACAAATTGAAGTTTAAAAGGTTACATGCATTATAATTTTCCTTACATAAAGTTAAATAAAATAAAAAAATACATTTAAGTAACATATCTTTTTAAGTGTCACAAGACTATATAAAAACTACTTCTGGAGAGAAATGAACCCAGGATGCAGAATAATCATTTGTTTGGGTGGGGAGCACAGGGGAAACAGGGCAAGACATGTGGTTAGATATTTTATTATTAACATCCTGGCTTCCATTTTAGGTGATAGCCCTAGAGGTGCTTATTACTGAAAATTTTAAAAACTACTATTAATATAAAATATAATGTAAATATAATATTAATATAAAATATAATATAAATGAATGCAAGCCATGCAATGTTAAGAGTATGTAAAGTACTATGGTTCATTACAAATCCACTGAGGAAAGGAAAAAAATTATTTTTAAGCTTTTAAAAGGTTTAGAAGTGTGTGCTTATGATTTGGCATTCCTTCACTCTTATCCTCCCAACATATTTAAAATATTTTAAATGATGAGAAAAAAAGTTATGTTCTCAGTTATTCTTATATCTTTGATCTCCCAATCATTCACATTCTCCTTCACAACAATGATCTTAAAACTAGAAGGATTTTATGATTATCCCTAACACTTACTTCTGCAGAATCACTCATTCGCTACCAACCTTACAATCTTTCCTAGTTCCCCCTTTATTATGTCATCTAATCAGTACTCAATCAGTACTTAAGAATTACTATGAGTCAGGTTCCATACTAGGTAACAATACTGTCAAGAATAAATAGCAGTATAAATATGAGTTACTGGATCAGCTCTCAAGGAGCCTGCAGTCTAGTCTAGGCACGTACACCAATAAATACAATAAAAAGAAACAAATGATAATACAGGTACATGTATTATTGTTTGACGTAAGGCAAGGAGAGCTACACAGCAGATATAAACTAAAACAGCACTTTGATGGGCATAAAGGTTGGTAAGGACATTTCTAAAAAATAGTAGCGAGGCTTAAAATAGAACAATAGTCTGTTCAGAGAATCACTGGCAGCTGTACATGGCTAGAGAACAGAATACAAAGGAATGTGATAAGAGATGAAGCTAGAAATATAGGGCCTAAAAAAAGCAAACTAAGAAGTCTATCCAGTCTGTTTGAGAACTCAGTCCCACTCTTTCAAAAAAAAAAGAGCCACCCTGTGCAACCACAGAAACATCTTTGAACACAGGAATTTTTTTATTTTTTATTTTTGTTTTTTAGGCAAGGCAACCCTTGGTTGACCTCACAGATTGCAAGGACCTTGCCAGCTTACAATCCCTTATTTTTTAATATTTTACAGCACCTGGTCTTCCTAGGTGGTCTCCCATCCAAGTACTAATCAGGCCTGACCCTGCTTAGCTTTTGAGATCAAACAGGATCTGCCTTGTTTAAGGTGGCATGGCAGTAGACTTAGGAATTCTTATCTTTTTCTGCCTTGAACTTTTCTGGAAGATTGCTAAAGCATACCGATCTGTTCTCAGAATGTTTTTACATACATAAAATACGTAGGATTCTAAATAATTTTTATAGACATTCTGATATTAAGGTAGTGAAACACAAGTGTAGACTGTGCATAGTGATTTTCTTCTGAAAAATCCAGTAGGAAGGAGAGAAGAGTAACTTTACAATGGAGAAAACTGATGGACGTTACACTTCAGCCAATCAAGTTTAACAACAGTGATACCATACTGACAGTATGATAATAAATGCTATGATATGGGATGAAATGGCGCTTGACTTCTCTGGACTTCCTCTCAAAAACACATTAACCACTCTAACCATGAGAAAAACATCAGAAAAATGTCAACTGGAGAACACTGTACAAAATAGCTGACCAGCACTCTTTAAAAATGGTTGGATTATCAAAAATAGGAAAGCTTTAGATATTGTCACAATCAAGGGGACTAAAGGAGACATGACTACTAAATGTAATCTTGTATCCTAGACAGAATCCTGGAAAAGAATAAGGTCTAGGGAAACCTGAGGAAATCTAAATAAAGTATGGGTTTTAGTTAAAATAATCTATCAACATCTGTACAACTCTTGTGACAAATGTACCATACTAATGTAGGATATGTTAACAACGGGAAACTACGTATGGGGTATACAGGAACTCTCTGAACTATATTTGCAATAATACTATAAATTTAAAACTGTTCTAAAATAAAACTTAAAAAAATAAGATGCACAGAACTAGAAAATGAATTACATTGAAATAATTATTTTAAAAAACAAATTCATGATATAATATTTGTGTTTCTTTAACGCATAAGAATAATATTTACAGGCAGGTCTATTTATGGTAATTTCAAAGTAGTGATGAATATAAATAGTACTTCAATATATCTGCAACAACTATAATATATGAAATTACCTGAGACTGCTTTAGTGACAATTAAATGCACTGCTAACACTTCTGTAGTTTGTGGTCTATTGCAAAACAGCAGAAATGTTAAATTTCTTATAGAGTTCAGTAAAAATAAAGATGTAATTTTTTTGCTATCCAAGTTCATGACCATTGAACGCTACCCATGGACTGCAGGTTAAGAAACAAAGAAAAGATAAAATAACTACTAACACTAAATGGACACTGTGTTGCAGGATCTCTGACAGTCACTACACATACTTCATCTCATTAAACCCTCCACAGACACCGCAGCTTATCCAAGCTGTACATGGCCATGTGACCAAAAATGGATTCAAATTTTGGAGTCTGACTCAAAATAAAGATTCTGACAATACACTTCTAAAAACAATGTCCAGCCTCTAGTTGTGGAATTTTTAAGGAGCACTCTACTGATTATACAGTAGCTAACCAATGTTCCTATTAAACAACTTTTTGTTTAGGCTGAATTGGGATAAAACTGAAATACAACATGTTCTAGAGCTCTATTTGTAACAATAATAATCAGCAGCTAACCAAAAGGCTAAGAGTAAACACTAAAACTCGCCACCCTTATATAAATCTGAAAATTAAATTTTTGTTTCCATTTACCAACTCTGATACACCTAGTTTGTTAGTATCCTTCTAAAATGCATGTGTGTGTGTGCACATACACCTATGTAGGCTTTTTTTTAGGTGAGGCAACCCTTGGTTGACTTCACAGATTGTAAGGACCTTGTCAGCTTACAATCTCTTATTTTTTGTTTTTAATACCTACAGCACTTGGTCTTCCTACGTGGTCTCCCATCCAAGTACTAACCAGGCCTGACACTGCTTAGCTTCAGAGATCAGACAGGATTAGGCTAGTTCAGGGTGGCATGGCCGTAGACATATGTAGGCTTTTAAAGCAAATACAACACGTGAGATATAGATGCCATATTTTATTCAGTCTATAGCAGTTTCTTAGTTTACCCAACTATTACTAATTCTATTTTCTTAAAACTAGATGTGCTAATACTACAATGACCTATCTCTTAAGCTTCATTTTCAAATGAATGTATAACTAACCAACTTAAAGCAGACTTTCTAAAAATAAAAAGTTTTCAATAATTCATCTACTTCAAAATTTCTTAGTTGATGTATACTACTCCATGAAATCTATATCCAAATTATGGTTTTTTTCCCCCACACAACATGCCATTCAATCAGTAAGTTACAACTAAACAGATCTGGACGTGAATCCTCCATCTCTCTTAGCAGATGTATCTGTTATCTTTGACAAATTACTGTAAACCACTTTTGGCTTGTATTTCAAGCCTAAGTTCTGTATTTCAATCACTGGCAATTGATGACAATAATAAGAAAGATTTATTATGTAAGGACTGAAAGAAAACAATGCTTGCAGAGCACTGAGCAAGTGTCAAACAGTATTCATACAATATTTTTAATTTTGAGTTTTACTTTTAAGTAGATCTTCCTTTAGCAATGTTCACAGAAGGTCTTTGCTGAATATTTTTTGTTAGTTTTAGCTGATTCTTTAAATAATGAGAACTTTGCTCTACAGAATTATTTTATCTTTCTTTGGAAGAAGTCAAAATCATCTCCATTTAAGGACACATAAACAGCTACTACAACACATTTTAGTTACCCATAAGAAAGTGAAGCAGGCCACGTTCATCTGCTATAAGAAAATTAAATACTAACAAACAGCTCTTCCAGAATTACTGAAAAGATTTAAAAATTAGACTTTGCAAGTATGGTGATTTAAGTAAATCTAAAACATAAACAAAAATTAGAATAAAACAGGAAAATGATGCCTGGCTTTTCAAAAGAATTATTTTTCTACTTCTACTATATGATGAACTGTTTTAAGAAGTTCAAAATATCATTCCATTTTATTTATATGGTAATTTCCATGAATACAACTGCTGTATTAAATGAGGCACTTCCTTTTGTAAATACTACACAAAATAACACATACTCACCTTTTGTGTAATTTAAGTATAATTAACTAAGATGCTACTGATGAGGAATTTGTGACTTCCTTTTTTGCTACAAAGTTACTTTTGATATTGTGTCAGCCTATTAAAATTTTAGTAAGATTTTATGGTAATTTAAAGAAGCTGTTATAAAATCTTAAATACTTAAACATATATTGCAACTTTCTTGGGGTTATGTTTATCAGTTTAAATATGAGAATTACTGTTTATAAACATATATTAAAGCCCTAATTGTAGAAAACACAAACACATTAAATATATTTATTAGTTCTTACTTTATAAGTAATTTTTAAGCTAATTTTTTAAAACCAAAATCAGTTATTAGCCTGGCTTTCTCACATACGCTCCTTTCCTCATACATACAAAAGTATGAGAATTGAAAGCAAAATAAGACAGAAAAAAGTATAAAATTTGATTCTGTGAAAATGTTTAATTATTGTCTTGCTAGAAGCTAACATTATGAAGCTGCAATATTAAAGCAACAGCAGCACCAGCAACTCAATAAGAATTGTTTGGCTTAAGCCAGTATTATTACTCTCACTCTATTAAAATTCCTATTACTATAACTATTTTACTTTGACATTATCACCAACAGCATGCAATCATTTCTAAGCCCAAAGATGCTTTCAAAAAGCTTTCTACCACTCCTTTTTTTTCCATTTCCCTCTCATATACTTTTTAAAGTTAAAAACAAATATGAGGCACAAAGGGTTAATGACCTTTCCAAACCTAAAGTAAGATAAATGACATTCTAAAATGTTTGAGTGTGATAAGACTATGAGGCTAACCAATCACAACTTCAGAATTCCTATGTGACATCATAAGACCTCCCTAGAACACTTTTTCTCCTCTACAGGCTTCAATTGTTCCCATAAATCTGGTAACAGAAAACTTCGTAGCTAAACGCGGATAAGACTCCATACTACTCACAATACTTTATATCTTGTGATCATCACAACAGCCAAGGTAAGAAACAGATTTCACTGATTTTGGTAAGCCTTACTTTCTGTAATTCAAACACAACTGAACTTTAAAAAAAGAATTAATTATATATTGTAAATTTCAGTTCAAAAGTAGATCATAAAATGGCTCCTAGGGCAAAAAGCTTAATTTCTAAAAAAAATGTTTATCCACTCAATAACTAAGACAACTTTGAAATAATATGGGTTACCTTGATCCTCATTATTGTTTGTCATTTTAATTTAACTTTCACTTTTCTTTTGCTTTTCAAAATGAAATTTCTGTCAATTAAAATATCTTTCAATTACATCACCATATTTGGTGGTAGTGGTAATTTGATTTCTCCATGCAAAAACAATGGCTTCACTTTATTATTATTCTACTAAGAAACAGGGCATGAGTGGGCTACTTACATCTAGAATACTATGAGCAATCCTGTGGCTGTCTGACATATCACTGGCATGACTATTCCAATATTATCATCATGGTTCCTTACAGGGAATATTAACAAAGTAGAGTTGAATACAAACCATTTAAAATGCTTTTGAAGACTTTTTTCCTCTCTATAAAGTCCAATCAACTTTAACACACACTGCTTTAAAAAAATCTGAGTTTTTAATAAATTACTTATATTAAATTCAGTACTATATCAATAAGCTTTGAAATTTAAAAACACTTGCAAAACATATGTAAAATTCTTTCTAAAGTTACAGAATAGTAATGCAGCACTTTAAAAATAAATGTTATTTTAACAATGCAAACATTCCTAAATATCTCATTTGAGTTATTTGATAAAACGAGTGTTTATTCTACCTCTTATACTTTTAACTCTCCTGCTTTTTACAAATAAGAACTCTCTAATTCCATAAGCAGCTTTCCTTAAGGCATGCAAAAAACATATCTGATTTTTTTCTACCTCTGAGGCACCCTGTCTCTCAATCTTTCTATTCATAAAATGTTTTTCCTTTGATATTATACAGCAATCATTTATATGCATATTTATTCATTTTTAATCAGACACATATCAAATTACAGTCTCACATTTCAAATGAGGTATTTGTTTTTGTGGTACCAAAATGTCATCATATCACATATTGCTCCAAAACTTTGATACTTACAAAGAAAGAAATTCTGCTATTAGAGATATCCTTAGTATTTGCAAATTGGTATAAATTACAGTTACAATGATTTTTGTTCAAATTTCAAATATTATGCCCTAGTGCCAGACATTATGTCCCAACTATTTTTTCTCATTCATAAGGTGAAATTTAAGTATCGTCTTTGTTTTAAAAAACATAGTTTAAAATTAAGTGCTTAAAAAAGTGTCAGATGAAATAAAATGGAAGAAATGTGAAGGATGTTGAAGTAATGAAAAATTAAGTTTTAAAAACAAATGAAAGAGCTAGAGTACTCTGCTTTATTAGTCATATCACTATCATTTCCTGAAACTCAAATGTCAAAAATTATTTTAATAGTATATCAGTGGACATTAAGGAAAATAATACTCAAGAAAAAAACTGTATTTGGTTACCTATATATACGTATTGTTTCTTAATCTCACTAATTAGGAGAATATTTGTATAGACAAAATAGTTTAAATAAAGCATAAAATTTATACTTTATTAAATGTACTATGTAATGTACTACAAGTAATAAATTAAGTAATATATTAAGATTTTAAGTAAAAATTACATGTAAAGATTAGATTACCAATCCTATAAATAAAAAGGGTCAAGTGAAACGTCCTTCTTTATTCTTGAATAATTTCCTAAAAGCATTGGTGTATTAAAATATTTCATTTGATCCTTCTAGCTCCCTATATGTTTGGCACTGCAGCTCTATTTTATAATTTAACAAATGTGAAAAGGGTAAATTGCCCACAGTCACAGAGGTAGAAAATGGGGGAACCTTGGCAGGAGCCAAGATTTTCTGACTACAAACCACATGCACATCCCATCCATGGATAAACATGGCTTAAAAATAAAACATGACATTGGCAAAGCAAAATAAATTCAAAGTCCTCAAATACTCTTAATGGTACTCTAAAAGGCAAAGTTAGAGGATATGAACTTTTTTAAAATTTAAAACCACTCCATTTTATTTAATTTCTTCATAAAGCATTATGTCCTTAATACCCTATATAACATGATCATTTTCAAAGCCAGGGATGTAAGGAGGTTATACATGACCTTAGTTATTAAGTATTACACCCTGGTGGTAAAATTCAAATAATTATACAGACTTTAAAAAACAACATGAATGATTGATCAAATTAGTTTTTTGTTTCATTGGTAAAATACTCGTGCCTTTAATCCATTTAGCCTTGATAACCTAAAGTCCAGGTTAACTCCTCAAAACTTTTCACAAAACTGCTTTCATACTTTATTCTAGTTCTTTATTAAATCTTTCAGCTTTTCTCAGTTTCATTTCTGACATCCTCACAGTCTACTATTTAAAACATTCAACCCCATATGTTTTGAGGTTCTTAAACAGAGGAATCTTGTTTTGCTATTTATGCTATAGAAATCACTAATCTTCATCTAAACTGTGAATTAACTGATCAAAACAGCAAAGTAGTAAACATAAAGGTTAGAAATTCAAGAAACAATCCTTCTAAATTACAGTGGCCTAAATCAGTAGTCTCTTTAAACATTTCTAGAAATAATACATCGATGATCTTACCCTACATAATTCTGAAGTATTTAATAGCAAATAAACACATGAAAATGAGGCCTGAGTATACATCTCCACCCCAGTATACTTGTAGTCAACTGAGGACCTCTAGTGCTTTTTAAAATGTACTCCACCTTCAGTTCTTTGAAAAATAAAACAATACAAAACAAAACCAATCTACTCACATTATTGGCAGTATATTTAACTGGCAATCAGTTTTCCTCAAAAGTTCTCCTCACATGAGACTTCCCAAAAGAGAAATCTGAAGCCTCAACTACTACAAGGTTAAAAAGAATATTTTAATTTCAAATAAATTAATTTTAACATAATAAACATAATGAAGACAGGCCAATGTCCCATCACAATAGCAATGTGCCAATTTCAAAGACAAAATCTCTATATGCTATTGTTTAAGAAAGTTTTCTCAAGGCATAGCTTTAAAACAATGAAAATATTTCATTATGGGGTCAATTAAGAGGTTGAAAATATATTGATTTTTATGTTTACACAGTTATTTTCATAACCAGGCTGAAGCAGCTTGAAGATTCTTTCAAACAGCCAGTATGGGCCAACAAGCTCTGGAATGCCGCTGTCACAAAATAACTTCAATCAGAACTTCCAAGTTTAACATTAGGCAATCTCAAAAGAAAAGTGACTTCCAAAATAACTTTTGGATGCTAAGAGATTAATGATAATTCTGATGATGAACTGTCCTCATTTAATTCAATAAGTAAATAAAATAATAATAATACATACTTACACAATCACTTCTGGATTACCTGCAAAAATGACAGTGAATAGTAGGGGGGAAAATCCCCAAATAATCCTAATACAGACAAATCCTGTAAACTCAAATCTATAGAGAATTCTAATCTTGTGAATCAATTAAACAGAAAAAAAATTCTGAAAAGTATCAGACTGCAATCTTGGATGTGTATTAAATTTACGAGCAAAATATGACCACATTTACTAAAATAAATAGATAAAAATAAAAGAGAAGCAAAATTCTGAAATACATAAATATAGATAAGAAACCTCAGGAATTCATCATTTAAGTAGAGGGAATACCCCAAAACACTAAGTTCAGAAGTTCTATAAAGCACTGTAAGTTCTACAAAGTTCTATAAAGCTTAAATTAAAGGGAATGACTGCTCAGCATACACATCATCATTATGGTACCAACCGTCTAGTAAGTCATAAAGCAGAAAACCAAAAGTTTTCAAAAGTCTACTGAGGTTCCTATTGCACAAGAATACATCTGCTATTATGCTAGGCAACAGGACTCATTATTTCCTGTTAGACAAATTGAGGACTCCTGCAGAAGCTGATATAGTACCCTTTCACTCAAAATGTTGCCTAACATGGCACATGATATTTGTTGAAGGATAAGAGCTGCCTGTGGTTTGTCTCTCTTCTTCCACTTCAAAAAACAATATTATCTTGAACTTTATTATATTTACTGTATCTGGGGGCAAGATAGGAAAAGTAAACAACCAAAGGCTTTACAAATCCTACAAAAAATAGTAGAGTTGGTTATTTCTACCATCCCTCCAAAAATTACAATAATCATAGATCCCATAGACATACAAGATACTCTGTGAGCACTTTTATGCCTCTGAGATACAACTCAAGAGATAGGAATCTGACATTTCTACACTCAAACTCCTATGAAAGCATCTTTCATATTTTCAGTATTCTGATTGCAGGGCCTGTGTGATTAATTAATTTTTAAAATATCCTCACTCCTCTTGTCCCAAACACTTAATTTACACATATGGTGATCCTCTAAAGCTGTGTGTGTGTGTGTGTGTGTGTGTGTGTGTGTGTGTGTGTGTGGCACCAATTTCATCTCCATGGCTGTTTAAGCTAGAGGCATATCCAGAACATCCCAATATGGTCTATTTCTGATTATCCTAAAAGAATGCTCTAAAAAAAAATCAGATAAAATGAAAATAAAGTGAAACTATTTTTCTAGGATCTCACCAAATATTATTCTATTAACAGCTTGGCGCTAAGAAAAGGAAGAAAAAAAGACAAGAAGGGTTCTAAACTCATACAATGTTGTGAGTGCAGAGAAAAGAATGATAAACACCTGACAACCATGCCATTAATTACGATGATGTAAAAGTCAAGGATAACTCCAAAGACAGGACTGTGCTGTTACCACATGCAGCTTTTCAATTTTCAACATATTATAGGAAGCCTCAGCTTTTAGAGATGATTTATGGCTTATTAATAAACTGAGCCCAATGAATCGAATGCATACGGCTAACATTTCAGCATGTAAAGCAGATTTGGTTTGGGTTTTAGCCTAAGATTATAAAGTGACTACAAATTACTTGAGAATTATAACCTTTCTAAATCTGACAACAAACAAAACACTATCTTTGGTTCTCCTTTATATTCAATTTGTTTCTGAGAACAAAACTATATCCTTTTTCAATAAGTTGGCTGTTGAAATATTATGAGTCATCTTTAAAATGTATTCATTACACTTTAATCAGTAAAGAGCTTTTCTTCTCTTTATGGCATACTGCTTTGTATTTCACAAACACCAAATACTCATTTGGACAATGTCTAGTTCAGGTTAAAGTTGTTAATTATTAACAACAGCTTATCTAAATTGCAAATTAGATTTCCTCTAATGCAAATCTTCTAAGCCTCATTTTCCTCTTAGGTAATAGGAAGACTTGAAAATACTGGAGATTATGTGTTTAACTACCATTCTGTTACTCTAAGTGGTTAATTTGTTAATCACAGCACTATCTTTGATGATTATCAATTTCCTAGTAATATTAAAGTAAATCATAAAAATCGCCTATTCTACTCCATTGATTTATACAAATAGTATCAATTATGCACTAAGTATCAGAATACAAAATGAACAAATGGTTCCTCTTACTCATGAACTAGAAGTCTAGTTGGGAACATAAATATGTAGATCAAAATTATAATACAACCTGATAGTTAGCTTGATATTAGTAACACTAACTACTGAAAGCCAACAGAGGTGATGATACTACCTTAAAGAGTAATGGAAGGTTTCATTAGGAAGTGATATTTAAACTGGGCCTTAAGGATCAACTGATGTTTGCCTGGCAAAGAATCAAGGATGGGGGGTGGGGTGTGTGTTTGGAGTGGAGGGGGAGGGGCAACATTCCAGGCAGAGCCAGAACGGAACGGCATGTGCAAAAAACAAAATCAGAAAAGGGAATGAAGTATTTATGGAAAGGTGACATGTTTCATGTGAGTGAGGCACCACTCTGTCAGAATAAGAAATGACTCTTGTATATACAATGCTTCCTGCTTCCTTCTTTTCCACATTTTGACTCAAAATAATTTTTAAACTCAAGACTTTTAGACCTAAAACTGCACAAAAAATTAAGTTCAAACAGGAACTGCCAATGCTAATTTTTATTCCTTTCTTAATTGTACTATTATATATATCCTTATAATAAGCAACTAATCAAACATAATAAAGGAAGGAAAGAATTCCTTTATTTTCTTCAAAAGAAATAAAGGAAATCTTCCCTACTTTTACTCAAAAGTATATAAATTCAATATATCTACTATAGGCAAATATAAACTGAAACAACTTAAAGGATATATTTTCTTTAAGAACAAAAGAAAACCCCTTCATATCCATAGTATTTTATCTGAGAAATCCAAACAAAAGTAATTAAATATGTACAAAGTTCAAGCTGCTATTTTCTAAGTATAGAGTGTTACAGATAAATTAAGAAACAGCTACTTGTATTGGATAATTAAGAATGTGTTAGAGACATATATACATACTTCTGTATGCATATATGCTACAGAATATATACTAGAGAAACACAGGTTGTTAACAACTCTTCAAAAGAATAAAGGTTGATATAAGTTGGCTGTTAGGATCTCCTCACTACAGACCAACACTATGAAGGAGGTCAAATGAAAAGTCCAATCTAGTATATAATTAAAATCATTAAATAGCCAAGCTGAAGTACTGAAACTATGGAACCTACTCACCATAATACCACATTTCCTTGTAAAAATGAATGCCAAGTTCTCATTGATCATGCCTGATATACCTCTTTCCCATTCCTTCAGTTTTCCCCTCTGCTCTCTTCATTATTAGTCTGTCAGAAATGGAGCTGACAGGTTAATTTGGGTTTTCAAGTACTGAGATGGGAGAAAATCAAATCTGGCAGCTGGAGTAAGGTAGTAGTATCTTGATTAACAATGATATATCAACAAATGTTAACAGACATTATCTGGGTTGTTTGTTATGGTTATTTTTTATTCCATTTCTTCCATTTCTAATTTTTATTTTAAAATTTACAGACGTATCCTGATTGACAGCAAAATATCTCCTAATGCTAGTAGCTATTTAATTTACAGTTTAATCTATATCTAATTTTTCTATAATAATCTACTGATTTAAGTTTTATTTGCTTTGTTGTATTGATTAGCACAAATAATTAATTAGGCAGAAGAACTTGTAGGAGCTCTGAAAAAAAGCAAATGGAAACCACAACTTGCAAGCACAAGTCATCTGTAAATAGTAACTGTCTGTGGCAGATAGTGAGATAAAGTATGACTTCTGAGCCTGACAGCCTTCAGTACCTCATATCAAATCTTATTAAAATGTTACTTAAAATAGCATATTCTACAAAGCTATAAAATCATATAAAGGAATGACAAACATCTGAAACTATAGTACTGGTAAAACACATCTCATTTAACTATTTTATTCTGACTAAAATCAACATCTGGAAGTATTACATGAATTTCTTTTAACAAAATTTGCTCTGGAGCTATTAATATACTAACATTTACAACAATTATGTTCACAGAGAAATAGTCTTAATGAAAATATGTGGAAGAACTTTCTCCCAAGGGAACAGCCAAAACAAGCTGCACCCTAACTGAAACTACTATACTTCTAGTCATTTTGAGAGGAAGAAGCAAGACTAACGTTACTACACTCCAAATACAAGACAAATGAGACATCATGGTGACCCTCACCAAAAAAGACACACTCAGAGAGACACACACAGGTTAGAGAGACACCTGTGTGTGTATGCACACATATACACAGACTAGAGAGATTTTAATGTCGTAAATACAAATAATGTTGAGGAAGATGAATACAAAATGTGTTTTATCTCTTCAGAGACTAGGTTACACAGATGATCCTAATCCATTTACAATTTTTACATTGCAGGCTACCTAAAAGAAGAGAGTGCTCTCACATTTGGCTGTCCACTTTTCACCTTTCTCTTGATCATTTAAAACTTCAGACTTCCTTGTCTTCTTGTATCATGGAGAAAGTCCAATACCTCACTCGCTCTGCTATAAGAAGAGCTTCAAACATTGAAATGCCTCAACAAGCACGTCAGAATCTCCAGAACCTATTTATCAATTTCTGTCTCATCTTAATATGTCTCTTGTTGATCTGCATCATCGTGATGCTTCTCTGAAGTTCTGCTACAATCTCCAGTGATGCAACTTATCACCATCAACTTAAAATCTGTCATCCCACGAAAAGAGGAAAACAGACCACTTCCTAAATAGAAGAATTTATTTGTGAAAAGGTCTAGATTCAGAACAAATTGATAGCAAATGTATTCATCTGCTGCATCTTGTAAAGATGAAAAGGGCTCTATTATCAAAATTAACTTTAAAATGACTATTAGTATACATAATGTAACTGCTGATTTCCACAACAAATCTTTTAAGTTTCTATCCCAAACCTTTTTCAAGGATGAATTAGGGGTTTAGTTTTGAAAACATATTGCTAACAACTTCACTTCATATATAAAGCACTAGCTTCACTATTTG
This sequence comes from Macroglossus sobrinus, assembly GCA_004027375.1. NCBI lineage: Eukaryota > Metazoa > Chordata > Mammalia > Chiroptera > Pteropodidae > Macroglossus > Macroglossus sobrinus. The sequence continues at coordinate 600,846 of PVKZ01000450.1, read as the reverse complement.
GGGTGAACATAATTTATCTTGTACTGTAAAAGCCTCTTTGGTGTTTATTAATTATATTTCAGGTCTTCGCTAAGTACCAAAGTAATCATTCAAAAGAACTGTCATCACCTGAAATAGCCCACTGAATCCTCACATCTGTTATCTTTATTATTATCATACAGAAATCTTTGTAGTAACTATCATAACCTATATGCTAAAATAGAAATTGTTTTTTCTATACTTAACATTTTTGAAGTTTATGAGAATCAAGTAGGAAAAAAGTATGCCATACTCTTACGTAAATAAAATTTCTCTTAACTAATTTTTTCAAAAAATTATATAATTCTACTACATGTAGGTAACCATAAATCTATTCTCTCTAGGACATTGTAATCAATACATGAGAACTGTCAGTTAATTTAACAGCTGACAATGTGATTATCCATAATTACTAATAAAGTCTAACCTTAATTTATAGCACTGTAATTAAGATTATCTGAGTCGGAGTATATAACTTGCCATACTATATCTGTGGAATCATGAAATATTAAAAATTTAGAATGATTTTATAAGTTGTTTTCTATTCTACCCTCATACTCCATGTAGGCAAGGAAAAGAATTTAAAAGAAAACTGTAATATGACAAGCATTAAAAAAAATAAAATTTTGAATTCTTGTTCCAAAATTAAATAATTCTTTGATTACATTTTGCAATAAATTTTTCGTCCCTTTGTTGTTTATAACAAGATATAGCTACTTTCTTTAATCTATCAAGCAGATGGTAAACATCTGTTTGGTAGGCCACAATACTATACTAAATTACACAACCAGCAATGTCAATCTACAATTATTTTCTTGCTGATTACAT